>JAUZNJ010030260.1:0-14889 GCA_034780135.1 Jordanella pulchra
TATTAGTCTTTTTTATTGCATGCCTTATAGCCACAGTGTTTAGATATTTTTATTATTTTATTTATCCTATATTATATATTATATGTTTCATTATACGTTTATTATTTGTTTTATGTCGCACGATTGTACCATGAAAAATTCCTAGTTTGTGAATTCCTTCACTAACAATGGCAATAAACCTTATTCTGATTCTGATTCTTTATTGCGGTTGTCAGTTAATGGTGCGGGTTTTAAATCTATCCTATTCTTAAAGCAATATGTAAGACATTTATAAAATACAAAGAAAGCCCAGTCTGGTCTTGGGACTTCTCAAGGAGCTCTATAGATGATATTTTAAAGGAGTATTATTTATAAATATCTATATCTATATAGACTATAGATATTTATTTTTGTATGGATTGAATTTGATGTTTTTTAATGCTAAATGTGCATCATACCCAATTGTGTTACCTATTTTGAAATTAAAAAATGCATTGAAATAAATTTTTATGCAAAGTGCATACAAAAACTCCAAAAATTCAAATGAGGTGTTATGATTGTATTTGGTACAATTGTAATTGTACCCAATTAAAATAGAGGAAAACTATTTTCCTACAGAAGAAATCTTATTAGTGAATAAAGTCGATCTGTTTCTAATGCAAACCTTATTCCTAATTAGAATGTTCTCTAAAGGCATCACAGATTTGGTACAGATAACTAGTGAAAAATGGCATCATAGCGACCAAGGAACATTACAGAGAGGTCACAAAAAGTTTAAAGAGGCATTAAGCAATAAAGAAAATATAAGAGAACTCTGTTCAATCCATTATTGAAAATGAAAAGAGTATGGCACAGCTGAAAACCCACAGGGACATGACCCTTAAGCTTAGATGGGTTAAATCAAAGTATATTCACGTGTTAGAATGTGCCTTTTATAGTACAGACCTAAATCTAATCAAGAATTTGTTGCAACAGCTTAAAGTAGCTTATACAGTAGTGGGCCTATCAAATACCAGGCACTTGACTGCCAGAGATAGGCACCGGCCCAACTGCTACTTCCTTTTTTTATATATATATTTTTTTTTACTTTCCTAAAAGAGTAAAAGATTGTCACCAAAGGTACAAATCTAAACTTATGAGGTACTGATAAGTACCCAAAGTTGAGAGCACAATGGTAACAGTAAAACAGTAAAAAGGCCTTTGGACCCTTGAAGGTACAATTTATTAACTTTTTTCTGAGTGTGAAGAATCTTTTCTGTTTAAAGTTTGCATGTTTTCCGAGTGCATGTGTGGATTGTCTCTCTAGCTTCCTTCTACAGTCCAACATGATTGTTCAGTTAATTTCCGTCTCTAAATTGTCTTTAGCTGTGAGAGTGTTGGTGCATGATTTTATGTCTCTGTTTTGTTCTGCAATAGACAGCCTGTCCAGGGTTACCTTGACTTTTGCCAATGGCCGGCTGGAGATGGGCACCAGCCCCACCGCAACCCTGACAGAAGAGTGTCATTAGTAAATGGATGGATGTTTATCATATTGCACTGTCAAGTCATTTATTAGGTGCTTCAGCATCTTTATAACTCTCCTATGATGTGTTGGAGAAACTGATCTTTTTTAATTGCAGTCAAATTACTCAGAGTCAACACAAAGATGGTGTTCATCATTCATGCAACGATAAGAGCAACACCCCAACCTATTTGAACAAGCAAGATGAAGATTACTTAATTTTCTCTAACAGTGAGCAATATCCTGTGTCATCATTTCTGCACTATGAATAAAAAGCACAGGAAAGCGAAATCTGCTTCTCTTTTTGGTAGTCTCAATCTCAGTTAGGTACAGTTAGGCTATATTGTTTAATAAACATTCAAGGTAATATTTATTGTTTAACTTCCTTGGTACAGGCTGGCATTACTCAGAGTCTGCTGTTGAAATGAAAGTGTGCTGGGTGGGCCCATTGTCACAGATCTTTGTGGCCCATTGGATAGGAAGGCTAGATTACTGTAGATCTCCAGGAGCAGGGAGCAGGGCCGGGGTGCCAATGATCCACTGAGGAGTCTTTGAATCTATAGGTTAAGACACTATGGCTTGACCCTAAATGTAGATGACAGTAAATTCTTAACAGCCTATGGTAGTTTGGAGACATTTTACCCCCTAAAATGTTTCCAAGCATACTCAGTGGATCATTGGATCCCTACTGCCTAAAGGAGATGTAGTCGAGCCACCTCCTCCGTGGGCCACAAACGGGCAGATGATGACTCAGACAACCTAGCCTGCATTAACAGGCTTAGATATTGATTTTTGCCAGTAATAAAAAAAAAGCTGTTGTTGGAACATATATAAAACACACACATTAACTTCTTGAGTAAGGACCATGTTTTGACTACCATTGACTTCTATTAATTATCAGACATTTTTAACCCTTTCTATGCCGTAATCCTAAAACCAATAGCCCTAAATCTAGCCTTAAACCTAACCATTACCAGTGGATACCTCACCCTAACCCTAAACTAAACTAAATTCACATCTTTGCCTTCAACCTGAACCCTTGCAAAATATTTTGTAAAGACCAGGAAAATATCCTCACTTTGCTGGTAAAATAAGAGAAACAGTCCTTACTTAAATGACCAAACAGAAGCACACATTTTAGACTCATGGGGACTTATTTTCTCGGCCTAATCCAGAGCCTCACCTAAAACGTACCAATTACCGACTCATTCCTAACCCTAACCTAAACTCAACTCACACCTCAGTCATAAAACCTAACCCCAAATCCAAAAAGAGAGCCTTTTCACATAGAGACCAGTCAAGTGGTCCCTGCAAGTACCTGTAAGTCTACATTAGCACATTCTTGGGATATAGGCTTTGCACTGTACCAACAAGGTAACAAATATTGGGCCACACTGGACCCCATGTCAGTTTCACTTTTTCAACTGTGTGTTGACAAACTTAAGGTAAATCACTCCTTTTTAATCTCACAGTTTTTATCCCATCACGAAACACAAAGGAACAATGTTCTACTATGCAAACAGAATTTCTTAAGTTCACATGGCGTTAACAAGCCTTAAAATGGACTAAACAAGGTGGAAAAATGTCAGCCTCTAATTTATAACATCTGTAAGAGAAATTAAAAATGAATGTATAAAAATGTTGAGAAGGTTAATTTAGATTGCAAAACAACATTTTTTTCCATTAGCATTTTTTTTCCATTCACTGTATAACCCCACAATTCTGTTAACTGCTTTTGAAACTGCATAATTGTTATTTAATGGCCAGCCTTTCCACTTAACACAGCTAATGGATTTTTATCCACACAAGCTGAGTTGCACAGAAAGACTTAGAGTTAGGTAATTATAAAAAGGGGAATATTATTTATATAAATTGATAAGTTTTGTGCTGATATGTTGGACTGACAATCAGACCATGGTAATGATTTTCGTAAGGGACCACTGTCATGTTTCCGTCCATGAATAGTCTCAGAAGGTTTGATGCATGACTAAGACTCATCAGCCTAATCATAGCTGATTTTGTGCCTTACAGCTTCAATGCCTGTGGAGACCAGCCGCTACAGCAAAGTCTGAAGAAAAAAAATGTTACAAAAGATCTTGACGACTCATTTCTCCTCTTATCGTTCACCTCTTAACGCTTTAGGCATTTTATGTGAACCTTCCCAAACAGCTATTCACGAAATCTCACAGTGAAATCATGTTAAATTGTTTCTTAACATAAATCGTTTAACTATGATTTGTCCTTTTTAGAAATATTTACTGTAGAACACCCTCAAGACAGATATTTTTAAGGCCAAGCAACTCCAATGTATCGAAAGATACCTGAGAAAGACTCTGAATAAAAAAGACGTAAATTACACAGAACAGATAACCTATCCACTGATATTACAAGCTATGCTTCACCAACCGAAGCTGTCAGCCTAAGACTTCAATTTCACAGGCTTGGAAGTGTTTGCTCAGAGCTTTTTTTTTTATTTATTCTTATAATCAGTGTAGCCACTGATCAAAAAAAAACGTAAGTTGCGCATTAAAATAAAGTCTGATTTGAATTTTCCCTCAGTTCGTGTGAAAATTCATTTGAAGGATATTATTAAATGCATGTGTATAAAACTTTTCTCAAATTTTATTTTAATGCAGTGATGTGAGCTATTGTATAATTATACATCTTAAGAATTTATTTACACATGTCAAATCTATACAGATCTACAACCACGTCATAAATCCCATCATACTGTATGAGCTCTGAAATAGGCAACAACCATGGAGACACAGTTATGTAAAAGACTTTCTTTATTGTATTTAGGGAGCAGGTCAGGTGAACAGATGTCAGGGTCCCAAACACAGGCAATATAGTTTGTGAGAGACTGGAGTAGGCATAAGAGGGTGTACAGACAGGTGCAATGAGGCCAGCGCAGTCAAGGAGGACCAGACATCATGAGAGTGATTGCTTGGAAGCAGATGAAGCCTTCAGCAAAGTCTGTTCGCAGAACTTTACCAGCAGACAACGGAACAGGTTCCAAGACTAATGTGACTCTTGAACGGCTACAACACATGTGAGGACATACGCGACAGAACCAGCAACAACACGGCTACAAGGAGAGAGACACAGTGGTCACTGGAGTTTTGGTCAGGTTTACCACACAGGGAAATTTAAATAACTCCTTATAAAGCTCCAACGATAAGAGGTAGATGGAGAACATCTGTAGATTTTTATCTGGCCAACCACACCCTGCAGAGAGGAAGAACGCACGAATATAGCCTAGATCTGTACCATCTTATTGTCATATTCAAGTTTAAATCTGGCTCAAAGTGGGTCACAATCACGGAGGCAGATGAACGTTTACAGCTTGATGCTTAACACATATTTATAGCATTACTTGTTCATGTGGTAACCACATATGAATTAATATTATAAGAAGATTTTGGTTCAGATCAGATATTTTTTAACAATTTAACACAATTTTGAATTACTTTGTCATTGAAATGTGCTATACAAATAAAGTTCTACCTACTTACTGAAGAGAACTTAACTAATTTGTGCAGGTTTCATGCAGATAAGATGCTGTCTTCTGACAATGACCCTGGGTTGTTTTGTTTACTTTTTATACATATATATTGTCGAATGAGCCCCAACACCTTTCTTTATAGATACTTAAAATCCGGATTCTGTTTAGATTTTTTTCTTGCTGCTTAACTTAGAAAAATGGGAAATAACAAAACCTGCTTTCAGAGAATATCCATTAGTTTTCAGAGTGGAAACCTGTGTGGCACAAAAAAAAAATCTAAAAGCACTTGTTATATTCACCAAAAACTCTCTGTTGTGTGTTGATGTCTTCTATATTTTCCTCCCTTTTTGGATTGTTACAGCAACTCTGTGCACTTTTATATAAAAATGTCACATTTGAATCAGTTCTGCAATTTACCACCACCTGCAAGATCTAAAGATAATATCAAACACCTCACGATTCCAGACTGCACCCAAAAGAAGACATGTGAAAAAACTTTACATTCTAAAAGAAGCATATTCTGAATACCCGTCCTCTAGTTATTGCCTTTGCATAACATAAGAGTTAAAAGGGCATTAAGTTCCATAAAAGTCATGTTTAAATAAAATATTCATTCAATATGACACAAATAAATCAGTTATAATGTTCGAGCTGAAAAAGCCATATCCTGTTCATTTAGAAGAACTGAATATTAGTGTGCACATAAACACAGAGTGAAGCTACGCTAATGGTGTGTGATTATTTTGAGTGGAACATTATGCTTTTTGTCTTGTCTCTCTTATTAATACATGGCATTTGTCATCAGGGTAAGAAGGCACATTCTGATTTGTGTTTAGGCTGTGTATGTCTGTAATGGAACCAAAGTGGTACAAGATATGCAGATAACAAAAAAAAAAACAAAAAACAAAACAAAACGAAAAAAACAGAGAAGCACATTTGAACACAGTGTACTTCCTCTAACATGAAAAACACCACTCCTACAGGACTCTACACAGGCTTTGAAAATTAACTCTGCACTGGAAGCTGTATTTGTTTTTCAATTCTTTCCAGTGGCCTCCCTACCTGAGTCAAATAAATGTAACAGGTGTGATGAGAAACATTTTTTAATTGTTGTTTTGTGTTCTTTTGAGTATATGATTACAAAGGAAAAAAATCTGTTTTATGGTATGAAAAATAAAAAAAAAATCTCCTGACATATCTCTTCAGAGTGCATTTCATGTGCCCATGGTAACATTTAGAGTGTGCTACCTCTAAATGAGAACATCTGTAATTACCAAGCTAATACAGATCAATTCTCTGTACCATTCAGAAGAAAAAATGCTTTTGTATCAGTAAGCAACACAGAGTCTCTTCTCTTTTTACATCAGAAACATGTTTATGTTGTTGAGGTTTTATGGACCAGTATCAGCATGGCTGGCAGGATGGTCCCCAAAGGATAAACTTCGGACACAAGCAGCAAACAAGTACTGAGCTATGATAAATAGGCTGTTTGGTCAACAACTTGTCTGTGAGGCTGATTAAAATGGGCTTCCCAGTCAATAATACCCAGTATTTATTATTCCAGGCTGGTATAGAAGCTTTAAATGAATAACCAAAAAAAGGGATTTATAAAAAATATACTTTCTTTAAATAATAAATCAAATATTTAATAAAACAGTAACCCTCTTGCTAAATCTTTAAAAAGACTTCTGCACAAATTACATCTTTACTTCTCAGTAGTTTCTTTATGGTTTTTTTATGATTTTTCTTGTGTGTCAAAGAGGACTTATTTGTGCTACATGTGCTTAATAGGTGCTATTTCAGTAGAAAGGACTTATATTGTAGACCACACAGATTTTATATTCTGTTATTATGCTAAACAATTTCATTGTGATCTTTTTTAACCTGTACAACAATAAACCAAACATAAAGAAATTGTTTGGCATTTATTTTGTGACATTGGGCCACAAAAAAATAAAAGTTATCCATTTCTGTTTATCAAAACTGTTTGGTTTAGATATTTATTAGCAATCCCCATGAAAATGTATGCGAGAGGCTGAAGCAGCCACACAGAATGTTTGAGCCAACAGCTTGAACCAATCGGCTCAGAGTTGTTGCTTCACTAAAGTCTTCCTTTTTTCCTACATTTCCTCTGTCTCTGGTTCAGAATGTGGAGAGAGATCCTACTGCTGTATTTTAAATCTATTGTCACTGGGATTGCTCTAGTAGGGAAGACCAGTACTGCAAAAATTAAAAATACATAAATAAATTACTCATGAATATAATACATTGTTGAGATAACAGCTTGAAATTTTTATTAGCGAGCCATTAAATAAAAAAAAATGATAAAAATTAGAGATATATTTAAAAATGTGTAAATTGCTCTGCTCTACCTATTTGTGTAGCTGAAAACTGCCAGTGTGCCAAAGTCAATCACAGCTGCGATCATTTCCAGCAGCCCTCTGGGCATGCCTCACAGGCGCTGCATTTTCAAATAATATATGTAGGCAGAAATATTCTTCTGAAACGATTCAAGTTCTTCTTTAAGAATAATGCAAGAAGAAGTGGACTCAACCTGGAGTCGATAACTTCTCCAAACATGGCCTGCATTTACTTGCACCAGGGTTTATTCGGAATAGAAGCACTCTGACACATGTAGAGTTGTCATATATCTCATTTGCCTTAATCTGCATTTCAGGGTCAGAACAAGTGTCTAAATTAATGCTGATCAGATTGAGGACTGGCAATAAAAACCCAACTAAATGGAATAAATCATTGACCTTTTGGATTCACTCCCTCTGAAGGAGCACATAGGGAGAATGTAAAGTCCCTTGCGTTGGGTCTTTGTTTTCACAGCTATCCCTTGTACCAAGCACGCATGTAGAGGGAAAGAGAGAGAGACTGCCTTTTGACAGGAAGAACACTTCCAACAGAACCAGAACTGGGCTCAATGTGAACAGCCATGTGACATGACCAACCGGGGATTTAAAAGAGAACAGAGATACACAAAGGAAAAACAACATGGGGAATATGTTCTATGTTAGAGAAGACAATAGTTAACTAGTTCCATAGGTGGCTTTGTCAAGGAAAGATGCACTAAAGCAGATGAGCTATGAGTAAGTTAGCAAGTGAAGAAAATGAAAAAGAGCTCATACAGCAAATTGCAGTAGGAGACAAACAGGACTAAACACTGAACAATTTGGTTAACAGCAGTAGCCAGTTTGATGTCCCCTCCAGGACAGTGTCATTACAAAAACAGGGTGCATTGCCAGATGAAGGTACTGTGAAGCAGAAAGAACATGACCTTAAATAATTCAATAACTAAAAACACAAAATCCTAGCATAGAAGTAGGTGGAAAAGTTGTATTTTCAAGTGTAAGTAAGTAAGCAAGTAAGTAAGCAAACTTTATTTAAATAGCACCTTTCACAGACATATAAGGTCACAAAGCGCTTTACAAGAAAGGAACATAATAATAACAAAATAAAAACAGTGAAGAAATTTTAGCAAGGGAGAATGTTCCAAACCAAGCCAAGTGTCTCAATTTGTGGTCTGTCTCAGTTCATAATCCTCATAAGACTCCCCTTACACACTCCCCTAACTAGGTTTACTTCAAGTTCAAATTTTAAAGTATACAAAAGTATATATTCCATGTTTACCCAGTTCATTGGTGTAAGTATACAAGAAATTTACTAAGAAATATATACTTATTGGGTCTAAACTGGCCCACTTTAAGTTTATTTTATTGTATACTTGTATTAAGTATAGTTATTTTTAATAAACTTCCAAGTCTAGCTATAGTTTATGAAAGTACACTTTGAAGTAAATTGAAAATAACCTTTTAGTTTAGTAAAAAATACTGTTGCTATGATGACTTAATCTTGTTCCAATAAATATGAAATGTTTATTTTGCACTTTGACAAGTCTAATAACCAAGGACAGTAGGACACTTGATCTGAGTGAGGCATTTATGTTAAATTCCTCACTCAACCAGCTGGTCACATATTTCACCTTTTAAGACTTGACTCTGACCCGATTTGCCTCCTTATTCTATGACCCTGCCTGAACCCCTGTCAGACCTGTTTTGTGTTTTGGATTGACCTGTTTTCTGCCATCTGACCCCATCTCAGAATTCTGCCCTGGATTCCTCTCTGACATATGACCACCCGGCTCTGGATTCCGATTTTTGATTGTCCTTAGATCTTTGACCTCCCGGCTCTGACCTTGGATCTGTCCCCGACCTCGATTACTGGCCTGCCCCTCAAGGTAATCCTGCCTGACCGCCTTCATATGCTTCTCTCCTCCCTGCTCTCCTCTACCAAATTAGCAGTCACAAGGAAACCAAGGCCATCAGGCTTACCTGAACAGATCCATCTACGTCCTCGCTCCTAGCAGTGACGTCATACACCCACCAGCTTCTACTTCTTGGTTTTCCTCCAAGTCACACTGAGGTTAAGTTATCCATTATCCATCATTGCAAATCCAATCCGTCATCAGTTACTGGACACTGACATCTCTAATCTCTCCCCAGAATAGCCAGTTTCCATGATGATGGTGGTATTTCCTGCACTGGTTGCACATTCTAATAAATTGTTCAATTTTTTCCCATTGTTTCTGGCTTGAATTCTGGATCCTCTGTAAGCCCACATTACACATCTGAATTCCTCCCATCTATTCTAAATTAATACACTGTTATTGCTTGATGTATGCCAAAACCACTGCCTTAGACCATGAAATGATTTGTTTATAATGAGGTACAATTAGTTGCCCACCATAAAAAGAATTTTGCACATAAGACAGTTAATACATTGTCCTATTTGATCAGGCCTCTACATTTTTGCTCCTTTGCCTGTATGTCTTTTGCCAAATTATAAACAGGACTTTTTTTTGCCACTCTTCTTTAAAGGCCAGATCTGTGGGATGCACAACTAGCTGTTGAGTTGAGCAATTCTCCAGCTGAGCTGGGAGTATCTGAAACTCATACAGGGTTAGCATGAGACTCTTGGCTGAGTTTTCTATCATAATCCAGTACTTCAGTCTGACTTTGTGTTCAGGTGTAATCTTCAAAGAAAGAACACTATCGCCAAGAAAGTTGGTGACCTCTTTGCACCCTACTTCAGCATCCGCTGACCTCTCTCCATCAGCTTACATGGCCTACCACTGTGTGACTGGGTTGCTGTTGTTCCCAAACACTTCCATTTTTATGATACAGGTGACAGTTCACTGTGGAATATCTAGGAAGGAGGAAATTTCATGACTGGATTTGTTGTATGGATGGCATACTATCATAGTTCCACGCTGGAATTCACTGAACTCCTGGGAGAGACTCAATCTTTCACAATTGTTTGTTAACAATAGTCTGCATGTCTGGGTGCTTAATTTTAACCACCTGTGGCCATAGGAGTGGTTGGAACACCTTATTCTAATCATTTGAATGGGTGAGCAAATACTTTTGGTAATATAGTGTATATAATACTGAAAGATTGAATGGAAATGGGAAAAGTAATTAATCATGAATTTCTAGAAAATAAACAGCCAAAATAGCTCCAACATTAATGGAACTTAAAATAGTATCTGGAGTGTCTATAGTATATTTAAAGTTACCCCTCAGATCTAATATCAAAGTTTTATAAGCAAAAGGATTTCTTAAGAACCTGTCTACCACCTTCCGTGGCTCATGAAACAACAGGGACATCTGATGGACATACAAGGAAGTGTTAGACTTTTAAATGCAGCCTTTAGAGACGCGTTCGTATTTTTAGAGGATTTACTTTGTTGTTTTGCGCTATCTCAAATATTAAAATGTATTTAAATCAAATATACCTAAGCAGATTATAAACATATATATAAGGATTGTGTCCACATCTCGTTTCTCTGAAACGTTGCAACGACGGTAAAAAAAAAAAAAAAGTCACATGCTGGATCAGCTGACATCACCAGCTTCTCCTTTTGATGTTCTTGCTCCTCTGCAGACGGTCGCCGATTTAAAAGAATCAGAATTACACCGTTTTCTCTGCTTTCGCAGAGTCGGTTTTTAATTAAAGCCAAGTGTAAGTAGCTGCTCTTGCAGTTTAGACTGCCAGATAGATGTTGTTAGAGTGGATGATGAACGGACACGCCATTCTTTACACGGGGGTCACTTTGGCCTTCTGGAGTACCATTCTAGTCGTCGGTAAGCCTGAAATGCTTTAATATGAATCAATATTAATTGATTTAATGAAAAACTCAGGATGTATATCTATATTTTCTGAAAATGTAACCAACAACCATTACTTATCTTTTATTAATTTAACATTTAGCATTACACGAACAACCTTCCGTGGGACCTGGCTACCTCTTGGAATTAGCTTTTTTTGGCTACATATTATTAATTAATCTAAAGTAGGATATTTGTATATCTTTACATGTAGATGCCAGAACATGTATTGTTTTTGGGAATGATGCACATTTACATGATTTATTCTAGAGACAAGCTACCAAGTGTTCTTAAGTCAATGTAGCATCTAGCTAGTTTAATGTTAGCAACATAGAGCTAAGTTGTTAGAAAATGTTTTGTCAAAAAATTCATGAGACAGAACACATTACAATATATGTTTACTACCGTATTGCTTTTCATTTGGGGGTATTTTGAGTAACGGCTACTTTAAAAAAAAAAAGGTTTTAAGGCCTTAATTTCTTTGGTGACCTAACGCTAGCGAGTTAGCTTGTCCTGGTTGGGAACAAAATATCAAAAGTGCAAACAGGAACTACAGCAGTTTCACGTGAGGGTGAACCATCGCAGAAATGCCAGTTTTCCAGGAGCTCTACTGGTTCCCATTAAAGTTGTTCACAGAGCCAACAAATTGCTGGAAATTTATCCAAAGTGAAACAAGTTTCACAAACCGCATACTTGTTGAAGAACTTTTCATTTGCGTTGGGTATCACTAATCATATAAATTAATTGTATATATCCGTTTTGCAGAGCAGGATCCTATGTTGAGTTGCATCTCAGTAAATGGAGACATTTGTATTTCAGTAAATTCATTTCAAGCGGTCAAATCTTTTCTGTTTCTCTTGTAGATTTAAGCAAGGTGGTCGTTTTCATGGGTTACACCAATTAGCAGCATTGTGGTGTACCCAAAACTCCCACAAACTTTTGTTTCTCAACATTGATTATAAAGATCTTATTTGTTATAAAATAATTAACATTGCACTGTTAACAAACAGGCAGCAGTTGACACCCTCCACAAGGAGGGTGAGTAATCCTCAGCAGTATTTACTGCAACTGGGGGATATAGTTTCAACAGGAATATGTTGAAATAAACATTCATTATGTAGACTAAAACTATTACATTTCAATGCTAATCCTCCACAGAATTTAAGATCTCAAAAACAGTCTAGTCATTTTTTTTAGAGAGGGAAAAACAGACTAGATCGATGATCACTGGTCTGAAGTTCTTTTACATTTCATTTGAAATGAGATCCCATATTCTGAAGCTGTAGTGAAGAACCACAAAATTACAGATGTTTTTGAGAACCAGTGTGAGATTTGGACATGTTAATAATTTAGAAAGCTATGTGGTGTGCTGGTGTTGGTCAGCTCTTCTGTTCTCAAGTCCAAATTCAACACAGCCATGTGCCCAGAAACTTTGAGCTCTTTATGTTTTCATCTGCTTACAAAAGCGCTGATTACATCCTTCTAGCAGCACTTGTCACTTGACGATGCTAATAAAAGCAAAAGTTAAATGGTTAACGTCAAATAATTACAGTGATGTTCTGTATTAAGATGCAATTGCAATGTGGTTTGACGCAATTAACTCTCAAATCCTCCCTTTCAGAATTTTTACAAACAAACCGATTTCAAAAACTAAAAATTGTTTTTTTTCCCCTTTTTTTTTTTTACTAAATTTGGAGTTGTATTTTCAGCAGAGATGGGATTTCTATACTAAACTCCGTATAAGCTGATCTCAGATAGTCTTTTCTAAAATATTTGATGATTAAATAATCCAGGCTGACTCCTCTGAAGAGTTGGAGCAGGAGGCTACAGAGACATTAAAACAAATAGCTTTTTAGGTCTTCAGCGATCTTCAGTGTTCCCACCAATAAATTACCTGCATCAAAATCTATACTTTCATTTACTACACAGAATGTCTGTCTTAAGCTATTCAGCTGTTTAAAAACTCTTCATCTCCCCCCACAGGTATATGCTATACCATATTTGACCTTGGATTCCGCTTTGATGTGGCATGGTAGGTACTGTTTTCATTATTGTTCTTTTTTTTTTTAAATGTTTTAACCTTGTTCTCTGAAGCACAACATAAAGAGGTGCATCTGAGGACTGGTCTGAGCATACATATTCTAGCAGCAGATGAGCTGTCTTTTCTTTTCTTGTCTTTTCTTCCATTTGTTCTGTTTAAATGGTTGTGGTGCCGTTTGATATCCATTGTTAATGTTTAGTTTGATTTTTCAGTAAATTATTTTTTTTTGTTTCAGTTAAGATTTGTAGGAAGTAAATGTAGATGTTTGGAGCTCTGTCCTGGTCTTATGTTATTTGGGGGAAGATAAGTTATTTTTCTTGCTTTAGATCAACTCAATTTATAAGGAGGGTGAATAAATAGTTTTAAGAAATGTTGATATTCATTATGAGTCTCATTTTAACTATGCTTGGATATCTTTTTTTATTTTTCACCTGCAGTTAATTTCCATATTAGACACACAGTGACACTGATTTAGTCTTTTTTTTTTTTTTTTTTCTTTCCTCTTCCATTATTTAGGAACTCGATGCAATAATTAATCCCTAATACAGACAGTGGTTTTAACATATAGCACAGAGTAAACTCTTACCTAAGTCTTGAAGGCTTCTCCAAATTCGCTGCAAGATGGACTGCTGCAGGAGAGCCTTCCTGCCTAGAGCTGTTATCCTCTGCAACAGCTCGGAGAAGAAAGCCCCATCAGAGCTATAGCATTTTGTTTCCACTTGAAATAAGCTGGCTGTGAAATAAAGGATTGGATCCATAAAGTCTTTTTTTAGAATGAAATAATTATTTCAAAGTGTTTTTCTTTATCTACAGGTTTCTGACGGAAACATCTCCTTTCATGTGGGCCAATCTGGGCATTGGTTTGGCCATTTCTCTGTCTGTGGTGGGAGCTGCTTGGTGAGTATGAGGGAGGAGAAAGCGCCCATCTGTAATTTAGAAGCAAACTTGAGAAATTTGCACAGTATGGTAGTAGTTTCCAAGCTTTGAGGAAGACTTTCTTTAGATACAGATTCTAATTCATTTGAGAGAGTTCAATAATGCACGATTGGTATTAAAGATGCACTATGATTGGTTTATAACACCTCTTCATCTTGCAGTTCTCAATGAATTTCTAATGCTATACTGGGTTTGGGAAAAACAAGATATTTAAGGTGGATAATGTCTCTTAATATCAATCACAAATCATTAAGTTTCATCTGAAAACGCAACAGATCGGCGAGTCTGACATAATTTAAAACAGATTTTGCAGACATGTGTCATAACAAACTAAATAAATATTTACTGCAAACGATCAATGCTGATGCAGCTGAACAGTTGTGCTTCACCTCATCATTAAAACAGTCCAGTTCCTGCAGATCTGCACTTTTCCTGGTTGGTCTTTAGAGATGAAGTCCTCATTACCCTGTCTAGAGCTTTACAGCCCATCAAATATGCAAACTGTCATAAGATTACATTAGAGAAAACTAAGATATATTGCAGTGTATGGAAACTCAAAAGAAATATGAAGAAGCTGCAGTGAACTGTTGGAATATGTAAATATTCTAAGCTATATTGAAATACACTACTCAAAAAAATTAAAGGAACACTTTGTAATCAGAGTATAGCATCAGGTAAATTAAACTTCTGGGATATTGATTTGGTCGGGTAAGTAGCAGAGGGGGTTGTTAATCAGTTTCAGCTGCTTTGGTGT
>JAUZNJ010030261.1:0-14888 GCA_034780135.1 Jordanella pulchra
TGAACCTGGGTCGCCTGCGTCGAGGACTAAGGCCTCCATACATGGGTCGTGCGCGCTAACCACTGCGCCACCTGCACACCCAACAACATTTTTTTTTACTGAAAATGTAAGAATATATTAATAAGTTAGTAAAACACAGACAAAGTGAATGAACTGAACACAATGCTCAAATAGGTTCAGTTCAGGAAGACGTTTAGCATCCTTCTAGTCTGCCCACAATCAAATGTTCATCTTGCCCTCCTTTGATCAAAAGCTTCTGACTCTCCTGCTTCTATGGGTTTTTTCTCAGACAAATCAGAAGATGGTGCTGCTCCCTCTGTCTTCTACCTGTCTGTCAAGTAAAGGGGCATCTGAAGAGATGGACTCACAGTGAGGCACCAATTCCGGTGGTCCACCATCAATGAGTCAGGTAAGTGGAGGGGGTCTGGAAGAGGGCACAAATCTGAAGGAGGATACAGGTTTGACCCGGAACACGTGGAACGTTGGATGAACCCTCATGGATGCAGGGAGGCAAAGACAAACAGACACTGGGTTGATCACTTTTGAGATGGGGAACGGGCCGATGAATCAAGGTGCCTTTTTACTACCTGCCCAGAGAGACAGGTCCTCCGTGGACGCACGTCTGCTTGAAGGCCCCTTCGTGGACCATTACTGCTGAGTCAAAAAGAACTTTGTAACATAAAAACAAGTATTTTCATGCCAAAAAAATCAAAGTCAATGTGAGTATCAAAAACAGTCACTTGTCCTAATGTGGTAAAACAAATCCAAAGAGTGGCTTGATTTTGTCACATCATAACCCTCAGAAATAATGCTAATAATGCTGATAAGGAAATTGATTATTTTCTTACTTTTTAACTTAGCTTATTACTTTTCTACTCAACTTATTAAGTTTTTAACTGAACGTATGAACAATTTTTAACTTAATTTACAGTAGGTATCATATAAAACACAGCAGGCAACATTAGATTACTGCAGCTACTTTATTAAGCAGTTACACTCAGCTTTAAGACAGAGGTGGACTTTGCAGACTCTGCAGAACACGTCCTCACGATTTCGCCCTGTTTGCGGCAAAGTGGTGTTTATATCCAAGTTACAAAAAAATGTTAACTTGGACAATTAAGGGTTAAAGCTGCTCATATTTTCTTCCTCCCCTGGTTTCTGTCTGTTTGGATGGGTCTCACGTTTTGTCTCTTGTCAGCTTCCCTTCCCTTATCTTTTTGTTTTTGTCATCCCCTCCTTTCATTTCCTCTCAAGTCATCCTCTCTTCATCCACAAATTTCTGTCTTAGGACATAATGTCAGTGTCTCCTGGCTTGCACACTGCCTCCTGTTTTATTTATTTATTTTACTGTGCCGTCAACTTCTCTTTGTATGAACTCTCAACTAATTCTTCCTGTTTGTAAGTTCTGCTTATGAGTTTAGACTTCTTGTCTGTGGTTTTGCTCACTCATGATTATTCAGAGTTGGCTCTACAGAAGATACGCATACAAAGAGTCAATCTTTACAACACTGGGCTTATGTGTGTTTGGAAAAGATTGACTGCTTTGTAGATGGAGCTGCCGCTACACATTCAATAAACTCAGGAGCAGTGTAGGACAAATCACGTATTTGTTCATTGATCCATGCATTTTCACAGGATTACCAGCAGGTTTAAAGAGGAGATGTTCTTTTATGTTTTTGTTTAAACTTGTGGCAGTCTCGAACTCTGGTATTTTGTGGGCAGGTGTCATGCAAATTTTCAATGTGTTGCTCCTTCAACACACCTGACTCAAATGTTAGCTCTTTAGTAGAGCTCTGTAGAGCATTCTTGTGAAACAGTTTAGCCATTTCATTCCTGTATGCTGCGCTAGGAACAGATGTAAAAGATGCACCTGACAGCTGGCCCCAGAGGAAATAAAAAAAATAACAAGCTACAGCAGAAAATGATAGCTTTGTCATCACCAAAAAAAGTGTGGCATCCATTGTTTTCAGCTCTCAACTAGAAAAGCACTCAGAGAGCGCAGACCTCCGCCAAGCACCTCATTCCCCCGACATTTTGTGACCTCCACCCTCACACCGGAAGCAAAATCCACCCCACACTGGGTGTGGTGTGAAGGTGGAGGTCACAATATGTCAGGGAGATGAGCTGCTTGGCGGAGGTCTGCGTTCTCCGAGTGCTTTTCTAGTTTGTCTGTTTTTAACTTATGCTTTTAGATCTTTAAGCATGCTTAAAATTAAATAATTAAGTCATATGTAGTGGATCTCAAGATCTCATACTGTTGGATCTTTAGTGGACCCCAAATGTGTTCCACTAAGGCGTTTTGCCAGCTGCTATGTGGTAAACCCGCAACCCAGTCTTTGGTAGACTGGATTACCCTCTATTTAGTCCCTTTGATCTTGCCACCAACTCTGACTATCTTCTCACTCCATACTTAACCAACAGCATGGTGCTGCAACTAGTCTGGCCAACCAGACTAAAATATGCCATGTACATGGTATATTATTCTGGAAAGGAGCATCTAGAGCCTGATTTCAAAGGAGGGACAAACAGAGGCATCAGAAACAGTTTAGAACCAATCAGAAAATGATGACTGTGAACAAAAAACATAGATTGTTTTTTTTAAAAAAGAAAAGCTTTAGAGAACCCAGTTTAGATTTTAAAGATATAAACAGCTACTTTGGGTCATATTAAGGGGCACCAATAAAACTTTGTTGTAACCACAATCTTAATCGTTGATGTTCACAGAAAAGTGTAGACTGGTCTCTTTTAGACCAGTTTGTACTGAGCCTTACCAGACTGACTTACACATGGGGTGTAAGTCGGTCTGGCTGGCCAGGCTAGCAGCTACCAACATCATCTGCCTGGTGTGTTTCCATCTCTTTTTTTTCAGAGGTTTTACATGCAAACCAAAAGTTGTATGTGTTCCTGCTGTCTTGCACTTATACAGGAACAGACAGTGGTCTCAGTAGAGATGCCCAGAACTCCCTCAACCCAGACACCTCCTACAGCTCCTCTGAAGTCTTCCAGGGCCAGCTGAAAGGCAGTCCCTCCAGCATCATCTGCACCATCCCCTGGGCCTCCTATTGCTGGGACAAGCCTGGATCACCTTTCAAGGTAGGCACCAAAGGGGCATCTGGAAAAGATGTCTTTGCCTTGTCTTTAAGGAAGTTTCCAGCCATACTGTAAGAGAAGTTTACTTTAGCTGCTTGTATCTGGAATCTCATTCTGAGATCTCATTCTGGGTCATAACAGACTGCATTGCTATATGTGAATGCAGGAATGTAGACTGACCATGGAATCAAGAGCTATGCCTTTTGATTGAGCTCTCTCTTCACAACAAAAGAGCAGAGCAGCACATGCATTTACAGCGAGCAGGGGATAAACCTTTACATTTAATTTCATCTGACCTGAGTAGCTCTACATGTTTGCCATGTTCCTACATACAGTAAGTGATAAAGTGATAATCTCTGTTTTTACTGAGATTAAAATACACCCAGGTGAACTCCGAATTTTAAGCAGGTGACTCCTTAAAGTAATTGTGTGCTATTTTTTTTATCGTTATATGTTATGCACTTTTGTGTTGGTATATTACATAAATGACAAATAAAATGCATTGAAATATATAGTTTAACTGCAATTTTCCCAGACTCAAACTTAAATCTTTTTCCGGATATTTAAATGCAAAAACTTAAATGAAGTTGAGGTGAATAGTCTTGTAAATAGGAGGCCATAGGGCTCTATTTTACTTGACAGCAAGTTAAACCTGCTTTACTTTAAAATCTATAGCAAATTTGTCAAATAGACACAGCATATAGTCTAATTTATACTATACCCATATGTTCCATATGGGTCAGACCACAAGCTTATAACACAACACAAAATGAGAGTTAGAAACTAGAATGTTTTCATACTTAAACAGACCTGAAAAGTTTTAAATAAATGTTACTCTTTTTTAATTGTTAATCGCAGCATAGCAACCTTGATAAGTGTTTTAAATAGACCAAATTCTTGGTGTCCATTATTCTTTGTATCCTCTTTTTATTTAAGCTCTAGTTTTCCTCTTGTGTAAATCCTGGGCTAAATATTAAGGACAATATAACCCTGCTGGAAAAAGAAAAAGTGGAAGTATTCTGGCTGGATATAGAAAATTAGTGTAGGGAATAAGAAGTATATCAAATAAACATTATTCTCTAGTGAAAAACTCTCACATATTTTCTCTTCAATCTAACTCTGACTTTAATTTACTAGACAAAGGAAATATTCAACATACACAGAAAATAATCTGCATCTGGTTGGAAGTTTTTTTACTCTCTAATCATAGGCGTGAATGTTGTTTTAATTTGGAAGCTTTCATAGAATCATTTCTACCATTATTTTTCCAGGATGCAATGAGTCTACAGGTTTATTTGTTTAGCTGAGGCTCAGATCATCTGTGGTCACATTAAGACTCATTATGTCATTCTGGGACATTTCTGGCAGAACGATTAACGGGAGCTTCAGCCTTGTTACTTGTCTTGTAGTACATACAGAAAAGTGTAGAAAGAAATTTTTAACTCTACTCATATAATCACTCGTTGGCAGAACAGGAACTTTTCTCTGCCCACATGGTTACAAATTAGAAAGACAAGAAACTGATGGACAGGATGAAGAAGTCAGCAGGAGCTAAGGAGGTTGTTAAATCGTTTATTTTTCCTTGAGTTTTAGGTCATAAAATACAATCTCTCTGGGGTTCCTAAATTTTCTTTAACTTGGAGGATTTGGGAGTTTTTATGAGTTTTAATGTGGCAGGCTTTGTTCTTGTTATTATAGCATGAACGTGTTGTCCATGCAGCCTCCCTGTCTCGAATACTTACACATCAGAATACAAACAAACCAATCTTCATGACTATATATCAGATAGCCAAGTGCAAATGCTATGCGTCTATCATCCCCACCTTTTCTTTGACTGGTGACAGGTTCTACCAGCAGGAAATGATGAGAGCAGCACCTGCAAATGACGGTGCTATATTAGGAAGCAACCTAAGTGACAAATGTATGGACATTTATAAATAAAGAGGAGCTGTTATTAACGAATTCTAACATTCTCAACAAATGTGATCAGAGCCATGAGTCCTGCCTCTAATGTTGAATGATAGAAAGTGGCGATACAGTAGTAAAATACTATGTGATACTATATGATATCATGTATTATAGTCCCAACTGTTATACTGGAAAATGTTTAATTTATCTGTATGAGTGTTTTGTATACGGTTCAAGTTCTAAAACTAAAATAAAAGGTAGATATGATTCTAGATATATGTGCTGTTGAAATCGGAGGACTGGGCAGAGTAAAACAACTACTAGTAATTGGTAAAGGTACAGCTGTAAACTGTACAATGTGTGCAGAATTATTAGGACAATGAGTATTTTGATAATATCATCCTTTTCATACATGTTGTCCTACTCCAAGCTGTATAGGCTCGAAAGCCAACTACCAATGAAGTAAATCAGGTGATGTGCATCTCTGTAATGAGAAGGTGTGTAATGACATCAATACCCTATATAAGGTGTGCTTAATTATTAGGCAACGTCCTTTCCTTTGGCAAAAGCTTTGATGGACTCTGAAAAGTCAAAAATTATGAGACGTTTAGCAGAGGGAGACAGCAGTCTTAAAATTGATCATTGAACAATCAAGCCTTTCATGGCAAAGAGCCAACAAAGTGGCAAGAAGCGTGTGGAAATAAAAAAGGTGCAAAATAACTGCCCATGTATTGAAGAAAATCAAATGTGAAGCTGCCAAGATGCCATTTGCCACCAGTTTTGTCATATTTCTGCAATGTTACTGGAGGATCACAAAGCAAAATGGGTGCAATACTCAAGGACATGGCCAAGGTAAGGAATGCTGAAAAATGACCACCTTTGAACAGGAAACATAGGATAAAACGTCAAGACTGGTCCAAGAAATATCTTAAGACTGATTTTCCCAAGGTTTTATGGACTGATGAAATGACAATGACTCTTGATGGGCCAGATGGATGGATGGACCTCAGGTTGGATTAGTAAAGGGCAGAGAGCTCCACTTTGACTCAGACACCAGCAAGGTGGAGGTGGGGTACTGGTATTGGCTGATATCATAAAAGATTAACTTGTGGGACCTTTCTGGGTTAAGGCTGGAGTAAAGCTTAACTTTCAGACCTACTGCGAGTTTCTGGAAGACACCTTCTTCAAGAAATGGTACAGAAAGAAGTCAGTAACGTAAAAGAAATTCATGATTTTCATGCAGGACAATGCTCCATCACATGCATCCAAAGGTCTAAAAGAAGAAAAAATAATGACACGGCCCCCTTGTACACCTGATCTGAACCCCATAAAGAACCTGTGGTCCCTTATAAAATGTTAGAGCTACAGGGAGGGGAAAAAGGTCCACCTCTCTGAACAGTGTCTGGGAGGCTGTGGTTGGTGCTGCACACATGCAAACAGATCAAGCAACTGAAAGAATCTATGGTTGGAAGGCTTTTGAGTGTCATCGTAAAGACAAGTGGTTATATTGGTCACTAATTTGTTTTTTGAATGTCAGAAATGTTTATTTCCAAATTTTGTGTTGTTATATTGGCTTAACTATTGAAAAAAAAAACAAGTGAGATGGGTTTATATTTGTTTTTTATTAAGTTGCCTGATAATTCTGCACAGTAATAGCTACATGCACAAACAGATATCCTCCTAAGATAGCTAAATCTAAAAAAACAAACCAAAAAACACTCCAACTTCCCCAAATATTTAACTTGATATTTAGGATTTTTTGGGGGGTTGATTTAGAATATAGTTGTTGTTCAATAATAAAAAGAATCCTCTTCTAGAAAGTGAAGAGTATTGGAATTTTATCTACAACCTCACCCAACTAGGAAAATAAAAATATCCCTGAGTATAATATGGAGTCAATGGTAGATGATAGAAGCAAGGAACAAGAGAGAAAAATTGTCTTTAAGTGGTAAATGATTAAGAATGTTCTTGAATGCCATTGGTGTAGGCCCATCTAAGATTACCTTGTGCCATGCAAGGCTGTCAACTGGCCTGCACCCACACATAAAAGACATCCTTAATTCAAGGGATTAATTAGAAAGCCAGAAATGCCTTAAGGACAACTGATTAAAATACCTCTGGGAGCTTAAGGCAGTATGCCTAATTGAAAGAAATATACACGGACTACTTAAGTGGTTCCAAACTTTTGCACAGTTGTATACACTAGTGTATCCACTAGATTTATGTGTATCTGTCAACATAAACTGCAGAAGGTCTAGTAAAACCTGGCCACCATATATCTGCATTCCTGTCTGGTCTTTTTTTCTGTCACCAAGTTTTATTTGCAACATCTAGAGAAGTCAGAGTGGTGGATACCCGCATTATGTGTTCATTTAAAGTTCCCTGCAGAGAACCATCCACATCAATCCCAATTTGTGGCCCATTTGTCTCAGGCTGGTGCTGGTTAACAGTCCCTGACTGACACAAAGCAACAATGCATTACTACATCTGAGACAGTGCCACTGAGGTGTAATTTTGAGCTTAATTTACAGCTGTATCTAGAGATCTGGCTTTATAAACAGTTTGACTTAAGATTATTAAGCATCCATGATCACATATTCAAGCACACTGGTATGGACCCGTACACGTGATAAACGCAAACTTTCTCTGATTTTATATTAACTTCCACTTGGTTCCATTTATCGTTTCATAGATCCATTGTGGAAGCTTTCTGTCTTTATTGAACATATTTGTCTGTGACACCAAAGACTTGAAGGGGTGTTGGTTGAAATATGAAACCATAATGCATCTGCGCCCTGAGCTCCATTTACACAATTGCCAATGTTGAGATGACAAATCCTGACTAATAGGCTGTGTCTCTATATCATTTTCTATTTCTCCCGTACAGATGCTAAAATGTGATTAACAACACACACAGTTACAGTGCGAAAGGCATTAATGGAAAGATGAAAGCTTCTCTGACAAGGCCCATATTATGATCATATAATTTCTATTGTAAAGATACCAAAAGAAAACACATTACGTAACACAGCTTTACAGCATCCCTTATGAAAACTAGTAAGGGTCCTCATACATTACTCATTTCTTATGAGGTCTAATCCAATCCTCGCTGTGTCTCTTTGTTTCATTGTCCCACTGTCTCTGTTTATCTGTCTCTTGGCCAGAGTTAATGTTTGTATCCTTAGTGATTCTCCTTTTTTTCTCCTGGCATTCCCTTTTTTCTATCTTGGCCAGTATGTAGAGAACGATGTCTTTGTTCCAATCTGCTGGCATCTATATTTACCACTCTAAACCTAACACTGCTGTCTGCTTGAGACTTTGCTCTTTAGCTGAATTCCTTTTCACTGTTCGCCTTGACGACTTAAGTTCAAATTCAGTTTCCTTGTGTAAAACAGTCTCCTTAACCAGTGATTTAGTTTTTTCCCCCTTGAATTTGCACAAATTTCTAATGGTCAAACTGAAAACTGCAGCAACATAAACTGCACCCCCCACCGCTTTTCCATCTTCAACAATACAGAGGCCATAATGATACAAAATGGCTTCAGTAGCATCAACATCAACAATCTTTCAAGAGATGATGAGGTTTGTTTACATTAGACATACGATCAAAGCATCAAATCCATAAATTTTTCAATACTGTTTGCTGGAGTCTGGGAGGTTTTTCTTCCAGTTTGCTTTATGCTTTCTTTCTATCAAGTTGGTGGTGCTTGTGCTTCAGTGACTTGGGATTGACAGAATACTCCTCTGTCTACAAGTCTCAAGTTTTTCTCACCTCCTGAGATCCCATACCTGCAGATACCTGATCAGGATGTCCTTGCCAGCTTTTTCCAATCAAACTCTGCTCTCACTCCAAACTGACCATCAAGCTCCCGTTCCGCACCAACCTAAACTTCCTGGATGTACATGCTCCTTAAGCAGCAGTTTCAGCTCTGGTTCCACCTTCCATAAGCCTCCCCTCTCAGATTCCACCCATTCATCCATGATGTTAAATCTATCTGTAAGCTTATTCTGATTATCACTATTCAGTTATCCATTCAAAACCTTCACCCAGTCAAAGATCCATTTCTGAGTTTCCAGTACCGGATAACCTCTACCAGTATTCAGTTAAATTAATAGAACATTTTTAACATTTATAAGCATTTAAATATTTTATAGTATGTTATGCATATGGGCCACAAAAAATTTTCTAAAAACCATGAAACTTTACTATTGACATTTTATTGTTATCTATAAAAAATTGGAGATGTATCATGAATTTACCACAGTTAGCCTCTACAAGCTAACCTTGGCATGCCGCCGCCTCTTCCTGCTCTGTCTCCCTGCCACTGGCAGGATTCTCTAATGTATCTCTATCTTCCTCCTGGCCAGCCACAGCCCCTCTTCTGCATTGTGGAATTATCCGATCTACCACCATCCTCTTCCAATCCTCCAAAGTTAGCCTCTATAGCAAGCCTGGGCCAGCCTTAACCTCTACCCCGCCTTCAGTACCTTCAGTTTGCCCAGCAGGCTTCTCCAATTTACTGCTGGGCTGATCTGCTCTCCTCCTGAGCTAACACTGGCAATCTGCCACCTCTACCACTGTTGTTCCTTAGCTTTAGAGGGGGGAACGGCCGGCCACCATGTCCCAGTTCTGCTGCTTACTCAGCTGGTGTTCTTGCACTGATTTCCCGCTGCTTCAGTTTGAGCTCCAGAATGCAGTCACACCGTAACTCTGCTGTCCAGGTCATTAATATCCCCGTTTTGGGTACCAAAACATAAATGGACCAAGCGCAGGAGAAAGATGTGTCCGCTCAGAGATGAATACATAAAAAAATGCAACAACCTGCGCCTTGAAATCTGTCATCTTCATAATGACCTGCCAGTTTTGAGTCCCGCCAGGTGCAAGTCTAGTTCACATAGATAGTTTTATAAAGATTACTTTAATACTCTATGTAGAATATAGATTTTAAATAGGTCTAACTGTCCACAGTCACATTTGAGTGTAATGGCAACCTCTTCTGTCGCTACTTTGTAAGCTCTGAGCTGCCCCACTGAAAGGATGTCTACCTCCATGCCTTGGTGACCCGATCCCACGTTATTATAAATAGCAATTTCTAAGGCGACACAGATGTAAAGATTGAGACCTTTAGTTCGTAGATAATAATAAATAATATACTTATGTATAATGTATTAGATTTCTGCCAGTAAACTGTTGTAATTATTACACAATGTAGCTTTAATTTGAACATTTGGCTAACCTGTTGCTTGTGTACCAACAAGAAGACAACCCAGCAATTTGCATGGATTTCCAAGTAGAAGGTTTTATTTTTACGCCAAAGTAATGGTGCTATCACAATCACCATAAAGTTAGCAGACTCTTAGTTGGTATCCCAATGTTGTCGAGTTGATGCTCATGATGAATGTTGTGGGATAGCTTCAGGAATGGTTATCGCTGTGAGAGAAAAGCATTGGAGTGAGGAAATATAATTATGTTATTTAACAGCTCAGGAAACTTGTCATAGGTGAGTGTGTGTTGGTGTGTGTAAAGGGTGGGAATCCTGCAGGGTTTTCTCCTCGTGCTCTTTACTAGGCCAGCAGAAACAGAGAGGAATACAGCACTGGCAGGCCTTTCTACCCACAAATCACAGATCGCTTTACATTTGCCTTCCCAGGGGAACGCTGGCTGCTCCAAAGGGTGACCACCCTTGCTTAGCTGTCATCTCAATTTAATGCAAACCTTGTATAACATCAGAGCTGAAATTATTCTTTCAGCTTGTGTGGGCAGTTTATCACTAGGGCTCCACTTAGTGTTTTTCCATCATTTTTCCATGGTAGTAAAATCTGAAACTACTTTTCTTTCCTCCAAAGTTGACATTCTCTATCATAGCTGAGTCGTTAATGACAATCTACAAGGAAAATACTTCCAAAAACATTTCTGTTATTGCTCCCATTTTTTCTTGATTAAGATAAAATAAATATAGCAGTCTAAATTTACAGATTGCAATCAGCAGGGATTTGTAATCTGTAGATTAAAAGACATAAAATAAAATGTTCCACAGTGCACACACTACTGCATTTAGATAGAGAGGTAGCTTTAGCAGTACCCTTACTGAGCAGTTGGGATCTCTGGAGACCACATTTTTTGTGCAAAATCTGACTACTTGTCACATTGAGAAACACAGTGAGAAAGTGTTTTATGAAGCATACATGTGTTTTACTTGCACATTGACATCCATGATAGAAGTGACGTAAGGTTGCTGACTGACACAGATTGTGTCACAGTATCTTTATGTCCTTTTCGTTGCTCTCAGAATGCAGCTCTGACAAGCTGGCTCAGTTTGTCTCTTTAAGCCAACATCACTTCTAAGGTTGGTGGTGGTGGGGTTGGTGGTGTAGGAGGCAGGGCACCCCCACACACCCCCCAGCCCAGCCCCGTCCCAGGCGATAGGTGGAACCTAAAATCTCCGATGTAGAAGGAGGGCTTTGAAAGACAGAGGGGGAGGAGAAATGGTAAGGAGAAAGAGGAGGGTTCAGGGAAATGAATTAAAGAGAGAGAGTGTGCATGTGTTTTAAGCACACTCACTCGGTAATGCACTGTGAACAGGGACGAATGAGACACCGAGTCACACACACACACATTTTCATGCATGCTGCTTCTGTCACACACCTTCACCTTGTGCAACCGCTTCATCTGCACGTGCACAGACACCTTCTGGGAAGGCTGAGAGGTTCCTCATCCTTTCACTTTTTCTCCAAACATTTATGGACCCACTTACACTAGGACCGGACCCGACCACTGTCAGCCACCGGTGGAGTCCCTTGGATGAGAGTAAGGCACAGCTACCTGCAAGATCTCTCTACTGACCCCCACCTTCCTCATCTCCTCTACATTCATTCATCCCTCGTTCCCCCTGCTGTGAGACAGCATGTGCAGCTGAAGGACACAGCGCTGCGCTCCACTGTGAGAGTTAGAGAGCTTGATCGGACAGGGCTGAGGGGGGGGGCAGAAGAGACTGACTGCTCTTTTTCTTCAACCCCCCTCCCTCTTCTGTGTTCTTTCTCCCTTGTTTTTGAATGTCACCTCTGTCTCTGGGCAGTAGTGGATTCATCAAGCCTTTGTGTGTTTCTTTTCCTTCTTCACTTAGAGTGCAAGTGATCGGAGGGGTGATGCCAGAGGAGCTGAAGAGAGAGCCTGGAATCAAGGCACACTCTATTCATCAGACATCGTGTCCCTTCACAAGCTTGCAGACCTAATAACTCAGGCCGGGCAGGACTCCTTCATCTACTTGTCTTGCTCCGACATAGTCAGAAATGGAAACATTTTATTGGTGAAGGACAGAAGGTGAATGGTTGATATCTGGACACTTTTATTCCTCTGTTTGGATTTAGACTGAAGCTCTTTTGATTTATGTTTGCTCTCATAATGTGGCCGATGGTTCAGTGCCCTTTTTGGACTTGGTTGAGCTGAACTTGACTGGAGGGCTCTCAGGGGGACTTTGAGGAGTAAAAGCGACATGGCTTGTCCTAAAAGAAGAACAGCAACTTCCACCCAAAAAAGAATTACTTGCTTTACCTTTTTCACTGGCTGTCATCAAATTTGCATGGGATTTTAAAGTAGCCACCCTTATTTCTTCCCTGTTTTTGTATTTTCTTCCTGATTTCTTTTGCTGTCCTGAATCAGAACCCCTACGTCTTTTTCTGTTCTGCTGCTTTCCTTCAGCACTAATTCATCGCCCTGGGTGAGCTGGTGGGGGGGGTGGCCCCTGGAACCCCTGGACACCTGGGCGCCACCGAGCCACCAAAGGCCGGCGAGGCAAGGTAAGGCTCGGTGTTGGAAAGATGGCTGCTCTTGCCAGCTCCCTTATTCGCCAGCGAAGGGAGGTCAAGGACCCCCAAGCAAACCGGCAGATTGCCAGCAAGCGCAAGCCCTGTCCAAAAAGCAACAAGTCACTCTGCCAGAAACAAATCCTCATATTAATATCAAAAGTTCGACTATGTGGCAGTCGAGGGAGAAAAATGGAAAAAAGACCCGGTGAGTTGACTTCATTTTTCTTCTTTTTTGTTGTGTTTTACAGCTAAAATGTTTCAAAGTCTTTGCTTGGCCAGACTACAGATTAATCCTGAATTGTAAAGCCTCATCAGAGAACATGCACAGCCCTTTAATTTCAGCCTTTAGAACTTAATCTGAATCTGGAAAATGTCCCAACCAATCCGTCTTTACAGCTGTACATAATAACATCAGCAGGAAGTGGAATAAATTCCAGCTTAACGCATACAGTTCTGTTACACTGACCAGCGAGTCTGTGTGCTGTGACAGCATAGATGCTTCTGTTAGAACACGAGTCGAGACACCAACACATGTGGGTAAATCTGAAAGCACACACTGAACTTGGCTCTAACCTACAGTGATTTATAGTGCAAAATAAAATCGTCTGAACATATCGAATTTTTGAAGGCCAGGACTCCGCCTGGACACCCCAAAATCTGTTTCTTAAGAGACTTCTCAGACACAACTGTCTCTATTTTACAATTAAATATATTTATCAAAAGCCAATAAAAATAAAATTTAACAACATTTTTTTTCTGATCATAGCTTATCCTTTTTTCTGCTGTTGTATATTTGACCCTTTTTCTTGTTGTGTAATCAGGTTGGATGCTTCAGGCATATTTTGGGGTGTATTTGTTTGAGATGTGAAGTAAAAGAAACCATATAGCATCTCTAGAAACATAAAACCGTTGCATAAACGTTGGTTAGAAAATAGTTTTCATCCTGCTGGTGCGGACCTAAAAGCACTGACTATTTATTTCCTTACAATACGGACAGTTGCATCTGAATATATGCCAAAATCATATTTGATAGCCTAATATTTCCCATTTACACAAATAACACTATGTTTTAAAGATACCTAATAAAAATAGACCAAATGTTCCAATTCACATCCAGTAGCATTCATTACAAAATTACTACTATCGATTACATATTTGTCATCTTATTATTTCTATAATGTTTTGCTCAAACCTGATCTAAAAATGATTATATAAAAAGGATTAGAAATAAAACAGGATTAAAAAAAATGTCTAAGGAAGCCATCATATTTATAATAAATTAATAATAATTAATACGAATTATTACTAATATTATTCATAATAATATTTATTAATAATGCTTAATAATTATTTCTTTTCTGCAATCTTTCAACCTAATAAAGAACACAGCAAGAGTGAAGAGCCACAACTCCCTACTATCAGAAAATCTATTTTGCCAGTCTCTAATAAACAAAATCTTAGTACATATCAGGAAATCACAGATGTATGTTGTTTTTTTTTCTTTTCATCAAGAGGTTATATGAATCTTCAGTGTTGTAAGGTGTGTACAGTCTAGTAGTATTCAGTCTGCTACTATTGGTCCATGTAATTTAAGGGCCCTGGAGCTTGCACGTTCTCTTGCATTGGTGTGATTTTTAACAGTGAACTGGTTATCCCAAAATCTGTTTGATTTATTTCTAAGTCATTCATGCAGTGAGCTGGGGACCTGTCTGACTTGACCATATCTCAAGGCAGTTGGGTGGTGGAAGAGGCTCCAGAGTCCTATCCACCCAGAGTATGATTAACTGGGCACAGATATGATCAAATGGTTATTTAGTTTAGCTGACTTGGCTTAACTAATTTCAAAATGCTTACTTAATGAGCCTGTAAGAGAAAAGTTTAATTAAATTAGTCTTGTAGTTTCAGTTCAACCAGTTTTCATTCATTAGACATGACTGATGCATGTAAAAAGTACATCTATTAATAAATGAACGTATTAGATCGTGTTTATTGACAGAAATGATACCTTAGATAGATAGATAGACAGATAGATAGATAGATAGATAGATAGATAGATAGATAGATAGATAGATAGATAGATAGAT
>JAUZNJ010030262.1:0-14888 GCA_034780135.1 Jordanella pulchra
ATATATACACTGAGCATTACATTTTGACAAATGCGGAGGACTCTTGTGCTGTGATTCTACTTAGATTGGACTTTTTAGACTAATTTCCCTACTGCCTGTGACTTATAAAATATTTGTTAAATTATTTATGAAAAGATTTTTTTTGTCATGTTTATTCATGTCTGTCTCTGGGAACTGAAGAACACCTAGTGGCTTTAAAAAAAATATTACCAATTAGGTTGGGTGAAACATTTTGAAATCAGCACTGTTTCCACAATCTAAACATTGTCATTATTTATGTTGGAATTTACCCTTTAAAAACCACTCTTCCCAGTTAGAGTAGAGTTAAGTGCCTGCCATTGAGAAGCTAGTTAGTTTTCAGGCTGCCAAGTGGCACTTCACAGATTATTCAGACTCCGCAGCAGAGCTTACCCCGTAGCAAAGTACAGGATAAAAGTAAAACACGATGAAAACCCGAGGCAAATGGATGCAGCTTTTGTTACATGTCTGGGACTGAGCCAAAGCTGCGTTGTTGAAAAAGATATCTGGAAGAAAGACCGAAGGCTGTCATTCACATTTGATTTAAGCTGACATTTTGTTGCCGTTCACCCCGCCGCCCTCTGTTGATACACGGCTCCAGTCCCGGTTGTCGGCCGTTTTTCATTTGCTGGTCGGTTAGGTGTATTACAACAACTCCCTTGTGGATCATGGTGTTGATATGCTGTCAGTATCTGACACTCAAACGCTAGGCTATATAAAGGTGTTTCTCCTGTCATTACTGTTTATTACTCCCTTATGGATGGTATGCCTTGATTGGTGTCTGTACAACAAGGATTCATCTCAGACTCATCACCACAAAACTCAATTATGTGTCTTTAATGCTTATTTACAGCAGGTGACGGCAGGTTAAGTCCCATTTAAACAGAATTTGGAAACTTAAGTTAACGTTATTGTTTCTCCTGGTTTCATTTAACCATTATTCATATGTAGAATATGACAGATGTGTTAGGTGCTCATAGCGGCAGCTCTAAAAGACAAAAGTGGCATTTCTTAGCCCAAAAAGATTACTAGACTACATAACTATATAACCTGTGGTATGTTGAATATATATTTGGGAAAACTTTAAAAAAACATAGGGCAAAAATTGTAAGTTAGGTGAATAAAGTGATATTTTTATGTAGCTATAGTAAAATGTTTTAGTCCAGGCATAAAGGTCCTAAAAGCAACAAAATTGTAATTTGCTTTATTGATGCCAACATCTTCCCAACTATTAACAATGTTTTCCAGAAGGTTTGATGAATCCTGTCCTACTAGGTAACCCACGACTGCTTTATCATTGTGAAGTTTTTATTTTCTACACTACTCCATTCCAGACCAAAGGAAGAGGAAAAAGTGATGACTACTAAAAGGAGGAAATATCTCTTTTGTCCAATAAGATCAGTGCACTACACAAGAGCTGTGTGTTTTCCCAAAGGAGCCAAGTGTTCAGACTGGGGTCATCATAGCTTTGTTTGTTCCTGAACTGGAAAAAGAAAGAAATTTTCACTATAGAAGCAGAATATAACATTTACAAATGGAAACCAACAAATAGAAATCTTTACTTCAGTTTTCTGATTATTCAATTTTAATGGTATTATTCAGTATTATTCAGAAAAATGAAGCCCATTTTGTAACACATCTAATTTTGTCATATTTGAAAGATATGTTTCAATTACAGTATATTTTGCAGCCCCTGTTCTTATAATTCTATGAGGAATTCTACAATGGTTATTTGAGTGCTCTGTTATATAGGTTACCTCATTATCCAATGATGACACTGTATTGTTCTGTGCATTCTCTGTTCCCATAAAGGTCACATAATTATAAGGCAAATTGATTAGAATGAAATGAATGCTCCATAGTAATTGAAGCATAAAGAACAGTTGCAGGAACTTCAGTATACTTTTGTTTGTGATTGAAACAAAAATAGATATGAAAGAGTTTAAACAGGAATAAGGTTGAAGTTCTTTGACAGACTAAATGAAAATGCTTCTTAATCTTTTCAGGTACCGGCCCCCTCATTCCATCCATAAAGCACTTTGAACTACCCCGTGTAAAAATGTTGCTATAAAAATAAATAGCCTTGCCTTTATTGAAATATGTAAATCGCCACTTGTCTGTCAGTGTAACCACTGAAACGTCATTGCTCACTGACAAACCTTAAGCAACTGTTTAATCTGTCTGGTTAATATCAGATCTTAAACTGGTATCTTTAGTTGCCATGACGGTGCCATGACCTTATTTTATTTAATTGAATTCATTTAAGGCTGTTTCAGGCATTAGTTCAGTGCTAAATTCACAGCTGAAAAACAGCTTAACTGAACTAATGGTCATCAGAGACAGTTCTATTGTTAATATATCACTAGGGCTGAAATCCACACTGGGTAGACAGCAGCACCTGGGGACAACAAACTGGCATATCAGAGTGTGGAAGCAATTGTCAAGAGGAAACATTTTGCCTTAAAGGGGGGAAGCGAACAGGCAGGCCTGTTGGTTAAAAAAGCACTGATCCTCACTCTCTTTTTCCTGCCGATGTACAGTCCCCGGAGACCAAAGTGACTTGAGACATCTGAAGCTGAGTATTTCTACTTATATGAAAAATTGTGCTGTTCTTTGCCTAACAGAAACCTGGCTTAATAGTAGCATGCCAGACTTAAACTTCAGAATCAACAGTCTTTAGTAATAGTTTCTCTACCATTTATGAAAAAAACAGGAGGATGACTTAGTATGTATGTGAATGAAAGTTTGTGTATAAACTTTGGACTGGTAAAAAGCTACTGCTCTGAGACGATTGCACATATGACAGTGAAATGTCAGTTTTGAATCTTTGGTTTTGAAGTCATCAACTCAAAAATCTTTTTTAACTCACCCTCTGAAACGTTGCAGAGTAATTTGTCATTTAACTGTGTTTTGAATGCTTGTGCTTTTATTATTAAAAGATATTTTTTGACTGAAGGGTTAAAAAAATATGTATTATTCTTTTGTCCTATATAACTTGTTGTTTATGATCTGTTGTTCAACACAGACATAATAAAAGATGAATAGTTATGCAATATATTTAAAGTGTCACAATTGTGTGTGAAATATTGCTCAGTTATGAGCTAATGTTTTTGAGAGTATAAATCAATTTAGTCTGAAGCAGTTCTAAATGAGTGACAAGCCTGGTTTTGATTCCCCTCCCCCAGTGCTTTCATTCCATCTTAACCAGCGCCCTCATACATAATCAGATCACCAATTAGAAGTTAGTCAGAGCTGCCTACCGACCTGGCTTATGATTCCATAATTAAGTGTTCCAGGGTCACTACATTTACTCTTTTCGCTTTGTGGGGGATTTTATTTAGAAATGGCCTCACCAACAGAAGTTGATGGCCTGCTAATAGCTGCCAGCTTTAGGCAGAATTGCCTGTCACTGATAGTAATTAGGCACCTAAGCCATTTCTGAACCGTCACTTTGTTCATGTTGACTCAGTCTGTAAAATCCATTTTTAAAAAGGCAGTTACTTACATTGTCATACTGCCAAAGCATATGCGGCATGTTGAGTGATAGAATAACTTCTTGTCAGGCAAAATTTATACAATTACTAAAACTACTTTACCACTTTCTGTCAGATATGTGCTTTGCCTTAATACTACTTAATGATATTTAATAGTTATTTGTCAAACGTACTGAACTCATCAGGTCGTGTTCAGCTTTCAGCAACAGTTAATACTTTTCATTGTAGGTTCTCTGTAGGGATTTCGTTGGATTAGTCCATCCTTGTCACTGCTCAGCTCAAACTTTATTTATCTTTGGCAGTTTTTCTTTTTTTGTTTTTTTTTAACATGACCATCTTCACTTGGCTGACTATCCCCTGTAAATTTATAGGACTCACTTTTATTTTTTTAATTCTTCTAAATAGTAAAAGACTAACAGATTAGGAACGCACACACTTCTGGAACACACATTCTTGTCCTCATGGTCTCTACATCTTATGCCCAAACAACACTTGTTTATTTCAACTTGCATGAGTCATGCCCACAGGTGATGCTGATTGGGCAATCAAAGAGTGCACAACCAAATGATTAGCAGGCAATCCATGAAGTTCACAAGCAGTAGGTGGAATTGGGTTGTTTTGTGTGTTTTTCATTGCACTCGGTAGACATTTTGCTTAAAGTAAAAGGAAACCTTGACTTAATTATCAAATTGAAAGATCAAATATCCACTAGATTCAGAAACAAAAAGAGGTGAAAAGAGGTTCTACCCCTCAGTCATTTACAAAATCTCTTCAAAGGCCCAGATTTCTGGAAATATTAAGTTTAAGGAAGGAAATTAATTTAAATAGGTTTTACCAGTATGTATACTGTTTTTGTATATGTGCAATGTATTGTGAAATCGGGCAGTTGAGTTTGACGACACATAAGATGTTTTATTCTGTTCTCCCCTACTGACCCTGTTGGCTCATGCCTGTATCTCAGCTCTCATTCCTCTCTCTCCTCTTGCCCCTTTCTTTCTTTCATCTTATAGCTGCTCCTATATACCATGTGTCATTTTTGTGTGGGCCTGACCGAGACTGTGTCAGCTGCTGATTGAACTCATCAATTATTTAGCTAAATGCAACACACTTCTGACCCAAGCACCCTCCCTCCTTCCTCTCATGCCGCTGACTATACCTTAAAGCAGCTTGATGAATGATTTATAAGTGCCCTCTTATTCGCCTTGGCCATAGACCTGCACTACTACTTCCCATTCTGCTGTGATTGGCTCTGGGTCTTAGTTGACAAATATAACTTTACCTAATGCACAAATCATCTTCTATATTCTGCTTTAAATTCCAGTTGGGATTTATGTGGCTTTCATTAACCCAGCCTTGCAAAGAAAAGTGTAATCTTATAGCCTTAAAATCATTTCACACAGGGGGGTTCAGATGAAGCCTTTCAGTGTAGTCATCAGCCAGTGCTCGCTGAACAACAGTGCTGCGGGATTTAATAGAGATGTCCAGGCGGGATATAGGTTTGATAACAGATATGAACGCCGCTCCATTATTGATAGGAGAACAGCATATTTCCAATGTGGCTTCTACAAAAGCCCTACCTTGAGGTTAGAGATGAGGAGAAAGTTGTTTATAGTGTACACTTCCATGAGGAGGTTCGGAAACAAAATCTCCATGGTTTATGCTACATTAAATAAAAGCATTCAGAATGCAGAGCGATTTGCTGTGGTTGTGTGTCAACAATGAACATGGTAGGCCACACGGGGTTGCCTGTTTGTATTGTGCAGGAAGGAGATGAGCTTCTTGGCTATCCAGAAACCTCAGCTGCTGTGACTGTGTTAGTAATATAGCAGACATAGAGACACTCATAGACACTTTATATCGGCATCCAGCCATCATGCAATTTGCTCATGTAGTCATGCTGAGGTTTTGTAAGGTTTTGCTGCATTCAGTTAATTATAATAGTAAATTCTGTGGTCTTTATTGTAGTCAGGTCTGGCCATTTTGGTTCATTCATTTTTATCACGTTTTTTATTTATGGTTGTATTTAGTTTTTTGCATTTGTAGTTTATTTTATTACGGTAGACCTGTTGGTGTCTAGTTCTCTTCTTTCATTTCACCACGGCTATTCCACATTCTGTCTTTTTGAGCTTGGGAGGGTTTCAATGTCACTCAATCTCCTGACCTATTTAAGCAATTAAGCTCCTGTTTTGTACGTATTCCTTATTGGATTCTTGTGTTACACTTGTGCATTTTCTATGTCTTGCTCTTCTTATCTTAACTCTATGATTTATTGATTTTTTTTAATAATCAAAGACTCTCCTCATTTCCACCACCCTCAGTTATTGCAGGTGCTCTCCTAAAATCTCTTCACCATGACACACTTTGTTCTTAAAGCATGCAGAACAGCCCCGAAAAAGAACATTAATTATTAGTGCAAAATGTTGCTTATACTCCAAAATTTGTTTTTATAGCAAGAATTGGGCTAAATTCTGCATTAAATTCCTTAGGAGGGTTGCTCATATAGAAAGTCCAGTGATTATACTTGGACAATAATTCAGCTGTCTGAAATAATTACCTGTCAGGTTTTTAAAGACAAGTTATTTTTTCAAGAATGTCTTTGTGTCTCTAATTATAGGAACAGGTAGCTTTCAGATTGAGCATTAATTAGAGACACTGCAAAGGAAAAAGAAGAGTTAGGCTGCTGATACATGGTTAGCAACTATCCCCAAAAGAAAACAAAAACACAAATGAAACCGAAGCAGAAAATAAGCTGTGTGACGAGCACAGAGAGGTCAAATCAATGGTGCACCAAATCAGCAACCATGCTTATCCCAAGAATTGGCAAAGAGAAAATTGTAACCACTGGTGTAGAAAAATACAACTTCCCATCGGCCCATCTAGTATTGATGCCTGTGTGTGTTTATCTTCCCGCTCTATAAGCCTTTAGAGGATGTTTTTTGTATTCTAATCCAAAAGTGCAATTTGTGGGCTGAGTGCAGTCATTGACCTACTCGGAATAGATATTGACGAGGGGAAATATGCAGAGGCAGAACCTGACCGTATATGAACTGCAGTAAGTAAACCCACTTTATACACGAGTGTTCTCCTCAGCGGACACCAATCAAATCACTTAGTCACTAATGATTTCACTGGCCACCAAAGCCATATGGTGTCAACCACACTCATCAACAGTATTGACCAGTTTATTAGATCCTCCTAACTGATGGAAATACATTTGGAATTGATTCATGGAAGAAGCCAAAATATAGTTGAGCCACATGACAAAGGTAGGGTTTACAAGTTCTTATATTCTTCTGTGTTGTCCTCATATCCCATAGGTGCTTTATTCAAATTAGAAATGGTGCCTGAGCAGGAGGCCTACAGTACAATAAAAGACTTATTCAGCAAATGAGTTTGACCATGTTATTTTTTGGTTATTTTTTATTTTATTTTTTATATAAAATGGTGCACCGGAATGAGAGAAATAGAATAAGTCTTTTACGATAACATGACACATATTTAATGATAGGATATTTTGGGGCAAGGTGGTGGCATCGGGCTAAAGGGGACAACCAATGTGCGAAGGCCTTATTCTTTGACCAAGCTGTCTCTGGTTTGAGTGCTGGCTTGTAGACCTAGTCTTACCCCTATATCAACCCATTTTTCTGTCAGCCTACTTTTAAATAAAGGACACCGACACTCTATTGCTCAAGGCTGGGTGTTCTATGTGTTTCAGACATTCAGCTGTGGTGCAAGACATCCCCTCTAAATGACAAACATAAAAAAAAAAAACCGCTATACCTGGTCAACAAAGGCACACTCAAGTAGGTCACCGTGGTTACTTGATACTCGAGTGATCTAAGGGTACCAAAGATTTGCCAGAAATATCTCTTTAACCTTAATACCACAATACGCCTAAACTGTTTTTACCAGGAAAAAGTTTACTGTATGATTTATTACAATCTTGTAGCAGAGTCTCATCAGAGTTGACATATTTTTTTAAATTTGTCATTGATTACGTTTGAGGAGCTTTTGAAATTGCAGCTTTGATTTCCATTTCACACGTTAGAGGAGTGGCATTCAATATAGTTATCTGTGGCTATATTCAGGATTCTTGGACATATGGGGTGTTCTGCTTACCGTGGTTGTAACAATTGAGTGCCCTCATGCCTGGATAGCTCGGTTGGTAGGGTGTCTGGCTCCCATGCGAGAAAATGAAATGATTAAATTCTGCATGAGGCATTCAAAAGAATGTCAATACATAATATCTTCCAGATTTAGTCATTGGGCGAAGCTATTAAGGCCTACTGCCACTGTATGAGTGTGAATAAAAAGAAACCATTCCAGCTCAGTTGTTGCCTGGTCAAAAAAGGTCTACCAGTGGGCAACTGAAACAAAAAGGCAATGTACAAGAAAAGATAACATGGCCCTCTGTTGTTGCGACCTGAAGGTAAAGGTCTAAATAGCGTTGTTCAGGATGTAAGTCATCACATAAAATGTATACATAGATAAAAGGAGATCAAGCACATGCACAAAACACACAGACAGCCCCCCCCCCAAGGTAAACTCTAACCCCTCACTCAACTGACAAAATATCAAGAATATAAAAATAAATGACAAACATAAAGTGATGAGCGTAAACCTCATTGTTCATTCCTTGTTTTTGAATGAAAAAATGACACAAACCACACAGTGATTTGTGTATGAAATACGAACTGAATAAGGGCAGCATTGAGATGATTAGTAGCTCCTGTGGAAAGCTGTCTGCAGGACTTACAGGATACAGCAATATGTCCTACAGAGGTAAAGGTGGAGTAGGGTTTTTATATTTTCTTAAGTTTGGTTATACGTCTGTATTCTACTTTTATTCTCACACAGATTTTATGTACACCTGTTTTCATTTTTGAAAACTTGTTCAATCTTACCCAGCTTGTCTCTCTAATGCATATGTGCCTAAATGTATTCAGCTACGATCGAGTCTTTCAAAAAAGGGCTTGATTTTCCCTTTGAATTTGATATCTGTCAGTTGATGTAATTAATCCTTGCAAATAAAATGCAAGAGGCTGAATTACACAACGCTGTTAAAAAGGGCATGTCCTTCGTGTTCTCAAGGGTGTGTTGTTCCCCCTGGCAAAGCCGTCCTTGTATGTCAGTGCATTTAATGGGACTACTCAGTCAGTTTGGTGATGTCACCTCATTGTGGGTTGCTGTGTAGGTATAAGGCCAGTGTATCACCAGAGAAATTTACAGAGTGTTGTTCATTGGTTGATTTGTAAAGCAGTCATCCTCGGATGCAATGCCTGTCTTTCAGACTTAAATGTGTTTTATTTTCTAAACACACTCAAGCTCAATACATTGGGGACAGCCGATTAGACAGTTCTTATTAAATTAGATTAGAGTAATCACTATCTTATTGTATAAATGTTTTCTCTTTGGGGTAAATAGAGTATTGCCGATTAGGTGCGTGTGCTGACGCACCATTTATTGGTTTTCACGAGTACATCCTTTATATGCTAGAGAGGCTTTGAAATCAGCACCAATGTTGGGTTGGGTTTAAAGATTTTTAGAGGGCTTCAATTCAAGCGCCTGTATTAATATTTTAGATTAACCCATTCACTTGTCAAGAAAGATAGTGGAAATACCTAAAAAACACAACCTTAGACTGATGCCGATTAATGTCTTTTGATTTGGCATATCTTTAAAGAACATGACACAGTGGAAGTGCTGACAGAATTCTTAATTTGATCAACGTCTGACCTTTGACTGGGTCAATGTAAAATATAAGAAATGTCTGTGTATTAAGTGGAGGCTTTTAAATACTCCATTTACCCAAAGCTACCTGCTGGTAAAATTATCAATACCAATCTGAGTTCAAGACCTATCCCCCTCATTTTACAGCCTTACTGAACAAAATACATTTCTAACACCACAGAAGTTTTCCATGGGTTTGTGTAGGGCTTTTAAACACAGATGGGTAAAAGCACATGGGTCTAGCAAGACTTGTATCCGAAAAGATCAATAATGGAATTTTTCCCAAATTTCTAAGAACTCAATTTGCATTTGGTTCCTTTTTTATTATTTTTCTATAAAAATATATAACTATAGATGTTACCAACACTCCAAAGCCATGGCCCCTATTTAAAAGTGCAGAGGGGGCTACATTGTATTACTCTAAGGGGACCTCCCCAGTGAGTAGATTAGCCCATGCATCCGCTTACTCTTTTCACAGGTGTTCTTCAAGGAAGGAATATATTCAGAAGAGCAAAGCCCATTATTTGACATTTTTTAAATGAATATGGCAATAACTCATTGCACACAAAGTTATACTGAAGTCCGGCTGGCATATTATTTGTTATTTTTGTATTTTTAAGCTTTTCCTTTCTCAGTTTTTAAGTTAACAAAGGTCTTCATTTATACTGTATTTGCCATAAAAACAAAGGTAAGATACTGTACATGTGAGCAGGAGGTAACAAGGAAATAGCCTACTGTGGCTAAGCCAGTTAATACCTTCAGCAAGTGGTAAAAATAATAATAATAAAATCTGAAATCCAGTAATAATAATAATAATAATAATAATAATAATAAAAAAAAATTTAAAAAGTGAAATATTTGATTCCAAGGAGGATAAAATAGTTTTCGAGGCATTCAGATGTAGCAGCTAAGTTGATAGATGCGTGAATAAATGTCCTTATTAATACTGTTACTACCAATAGCAATGGTATTCTTAGTCTCTACAGACCACGTTATAAATTTATTGATTGATTGGTTTCTACCTCGATACCATGTCCCTGTGTGAGTAATCAATGGTAATTTTTGGTCTGCTTAATGTTCTAGTAGGAAACTCTAGGGAGGATACGCTAGAACTTGGAGTGCTGAAGATCAGTTTATTTAATTAATGTTAGTTGCTCTTTGAACACGCCGAACTGCTGTCTTACCACATGGTATTGCAGGATGGTCAGGCTCTATTTACGTAGAAGCTGGCATCTTCGTTCCTATCAGGCTTTCTGATAGTTTCACAGTACTACCAGCAGATGGCACTATATCTGGTAATGTTTGCTCTTGCCAGTGCTGTAATTCTATTTAGGTTAGGAAAGGACTATCAGAGCAGCATCAGGAGGAATGCTAGGTGTATATATATATATATAGTTGTATGTTATATCAGGATCAAATGTTTTTTTTTTTGTCTTTTTTTGTAAAGGCATTTGACGTGACTCTGCATCTTTAATGCTTCAAAGGTCTGATCATCACTGGGCAGACTTCCTCCAATAAGCAGTTTGCTTTTTTTTTTTTTTTTTTTTTTCACGCTCATAGAAAGACCAGATTTTTGAAGTGCAGGACTGCTACTTGTAGGGTTAACAGAGTCTCCAACTTGAGCTGTAGATCTTTATAAATGACTTATTTTCTGATCGAAGTACTACTTTGTTCAACCTATCAATTTAATAGGGCAAATGCCTCTTGGTCTTTTAGTTTGTAACATTGTCTGTTTTCTTTACAATATTAACAAGGCTCCATGAGGTCTTCAAAGTTTGAGATATTGTTATATAACCTAACCCTGATTTAAAGTTACTTTATCTGTTTAAAAAAGGGTCAGGTGATAAACACAGTATGTTCTTTTAAAAAACCTACCAGCCTCCTAGAGTGTTTGAAATGGCCTCCTTGAAGTCCAATTTAGTAGTATATCCTGCCTAAGCCTTTTGTGATTTGTAAATAAATTGAATAAAATAATAAATGTAATGGCTCCCATATAATTGGTCTCACTGATTGCACTTTCCATTATGCTGCCTCCTTCTTTTTTTCCTTGAGTGCAGTGCCCACTGTGTATCCTCCACATCATCCTCCAGGGGAGGTGAAAGCAGTGAAAACAGAAATAGGCACTCATGCATCACTAGCTGTACAGCCTTACTTCTCCTTTCTCTTCCTCCTCTCTTTTGTCTTTTTGAGCAGAGGAGTGAATGTTAACCCGTTAAGAGTACCGCAATGCCCCATCACCTTGCTACTCCCACACTGCTTCCAAGTCTTAGTCATCACTTCTTACCTGCCGCATTTGGTCCGCTTTAAACGCATCTGTGTTTGTTTCTCCCCTTTGATTCAGGTGTCAATGCACTCCAGCAAACTTTGCTCTAAACAAAACGACCAGACCGACACCAACCTTTTGAGGTGGTCTCCGCTTCAGAGGCGTTGCAAGATGATTTTGTCAGGGGTGGCCAGGCCTAGGCCAGTGTGCACTCTGAGGGACGGCCAGTTTAATCTATACTTTACTAATAGGAAAATGAATGAGAACAGCATCTGTGTTTTCCAAAATCATCCATTTAGACAGTTTCGGTATTTCTAAAGTCCTTGCCAATAAATATATGCCCATATTTACACATCGATGCTGTCTAGATTAAAGGTCGTGGACCATCTTCATGTTTGTTGTGGTGAGAATGTCACAAAGATTCGTATCTTTGTGGCATTGTCACCAGTGAGTGCACTTTTACTGCATATTGCACTTATTGTGTTTGTGAATCCAGTTAGCTTCAGTGATAGGCAAACATTTTAGTGCCGCTGTTGTCAGTTTATACTTTGAAATTGGCTGAGAGTTGTCTGACAGTGTTATCACAGGAAGATGAAGCCATCAGAACAAATACAAACAATCAGACTTAATCAGGAGATTCTTTCTCTTTATGGCAAAAGAGTAGATAGGACGGAAAGTGTGTTTGTGTTTGGCACTTTTTAACCCAATTCCCAGTTCCACCCATCCAGTGCCTATCACCTACAGTCTATGGGGCAGAAGGTGGGGTATAACCTGGAAAGGTCGCTCATTTGTCTCAATACAAAAACATACTACCACGTTCACATACACTCACATCTAATGACAATTAGAGACACCAATTAAATAACAGTCTTGTTTTCGGACTGTCAGAGGAAGTCGGAGTACCCAGAAAGAACCCACGCATACACGAGGGAACACGCAAACTCAATACAGAACTAATATACAGAAATTGAACCCAGAACTTTCGTGCTGCAAGAGAGCAGTGCTACAAAGTCTGCTACTTTGAAGCCCATTACCAGTCCCTTTATTTAATTATGGGTTTGCAGAATATAATTGTATACATACATTAATATATACATTAAATGTGTTTAACTATGATATATATCTGTGGTTTTGAAACCTTGCCCTCATGGCACACTGTCACATATATTAGAAGTTTTTTCTGCTGCAGCACACTTTACTCAGATGATTGTAGCCCAGCAAAGACTGCTAATCTGCTCTAAATTGATGTCAGGTGTGTAAAAACTTGGAAACATCTAAAACATGCAGGGCCTCAAAAATATCTTTGTTTATATAGCGGACTTCTAAATGACTTGCAGAGACATGTAGCTTTGCCACTTTCTTCCTAAATTGCAAAAGCTAGCTCCATAAAGAAAATTACCTCTTTATTTGTCATCATTAATTATAGTATATTAATGTGAATAATTATGTACTGTCGTCAAAGTCAGTTTATTGTAAATAAACTAACAATTAATATTTCAAATTAGTTAGACATTCTGCTTGACAATATCACTTCTGTCACCCTCTAGAAAAGAATTGCTTGTTCTGGAGGGTGTTAATTGCATCCAGATAAGAACATGAAGTCACCTTGTAGAGGTGCCCAATGATTGGATAAGTGTAGTCATGTCACTCCGTTTAACTCCAGCCCTGCTTCACCTGCTCCTAAACAGACTCTGGTACAGTTCACTACTGAAATTAATCTAAACTACTCCTTGAACTGGATTAGTCACAGTAGCACTGAACGAAATACTGAATTCAAACCTGATCTGTGGTCTGTTGCTTAGCAACGCTACTGCCACCATACAATGGGTCTCCTTCAGCTTGCAGGACGTATGTAAAAAAAAAAAGAAATTAACCAACGATCTTCACACATTTCTTTCTTACCAGATATAGTTCACATGTAAAATGTACAATGTAAAAACAAGCCGCACGGAACAGAAAAAATGAGCCAAAATTAATTCAGTTTGCTTTTGGTATTGGCCAATTAAGCAGACTAAGGATTTAACACAATTTAGTCTGGACGTAGCTCTGAGAAAACACATTGGAGTCAAATTGTGCTCTGGATCCCTTTTTCTGACCAAATTCCACTATGTAGTTTTGGGTAATCTTCCTCCAATAAAAGAACAGAGGGGGTTGGGGGGTGCATTTAGTTCCAAGGAAATGACATGAATAAAGCCTCTTTTCTTAAACAGTCTGTTATCTGGAGCTGAAAGCAGAAATTTTGTAAGGACCTTCTTACATCTGAAGTTTACCAACCTCACAGAATCAACTTTCTGTTTGCCCTTCTTCACTATTGTTACAAACAGATTATGTAAATTTTTCATAGGTGGTATATTTTCCTTCCTCTGAAGCTTTAATTTAACATTGACTGTAGATCCCCTCTACAATTTTCTAATTCATTCATCTATCCCCTGCTGACATTGAGATTTATGGAAAATGTGTTCTTTTCAATTATTCACCTGCACCACATTGTTTTATCTTCTCAAGTGACCAGAGAAAATTTGATTTATTCATAAGAATCTATAAAATACCTGTGCTTGTTTTTTGAATATCTTTACTTTGAATCCTGCAAAGTAAAAAACAATTTGCTAATGCCAGGATAGAAAATGGGAAATATCACCTGAACACACCATTGCATTTGCCTCTTGGAACTGAATATCACTTTTCTCCACCATTGTTTTTGTTTTCTTACAATACAGGAGCTGGTTTAATGGTTCTGTTTTCCCTACAGCTGTGGATCCTACTGATTTCTCTACCTATAAGGTGTTCTTCTATTTATACTTTGTTGTTGACCTTGACTAAGATGGATTTTATTTGTCCAAAAACAACAGACTACTAACGATGTCTAGGATTATTTGCCTGTTTTTACAGAAAATGACATTGTGAGAGGATATTGACCCAGTTGATACATTCCGATGCTTTATGCAGCTAATTAATCCTCCGGGGGCTTGGAGCCCGCTCACAACCTGCAAGAGGAAGCTTCAAACCTCAGGGTTTGGATGTTGTTTTTTAAAAATGCTAGTTCTTAAAAATGTCCTTTTTCCACTTACTTTTTACTCCTATGTATTTTACAGTTTGTTTTCTTTTAATTTTTTTTTATGGGTCTACTATTATTTGCGTCACCAAATCAAACAAATGAGTTTTAGTCTCTATCATCTTTATCATCATTCTGGCTACATGTTTTCCTCATTCTCATGGGTCTATCTCAACACTACAAAGTGTAGCCCTTATCTGTCATGATCCGTCTGTCCTTGTGTTTGAGTTTCTGTTCTCTGTGCTCCCTGTGTTCCCTGATTGCTCCCAGGTGTGTCTTGTTCCCCTGATTGTCCCCTGTGTATTTAAGCCCTTCCGTGTTTCTCAGTCTC
>JAUZNJ010030263.1:0-14886 GCA_034780135.1 Jordanella pulchra
GACCACAAGCCGGATTCGAACCTGGGTCGCCCGCGTCGAGGACTAAGGCCTCCGTACATGGGTCGTGCACACTAACCCCTGCGCCAGTCTTAACCTGATGACTTGATGAGATGACTGGAGTCTGGTGCTGCTACTGCTTGGTCGGAAAGAAAACCAGCAGCCACACGGCCCTTTCTGGAACCACTTTGACACCCCTGCTGTAGAGGAATGTCTGGCTGATTATCCAAACTTGGCTTCACAGGGAGCATGGCGGTTTTTGTCCTGGCCATGGAACACTGGACCAGCTCTACACTCTTCTGGGTTCTTTAGGGTTCATGGGATTTGGCCCAACCAGTCCACATGTGTTTTGCGAACTTGCAGAAGGCATTCAACCATGTCCCTCGTGAAGCCCTGCGGGGGGCACTTGGAATATGGAGTGAGGAGCCCTTTCCTAGGGTCTATCCAGTCTATGTACAAGCGGAGCAGGTGTTGGGTCTGGATTGCAGGCATTAAGACTGCGATGGTGCTTCCCTCTGTCAACAGTCCTGTTCATAACCTTTATGGACAGGATTTCTAAGCGCAGCCAAGGGCCAGAGGGTTTGGGGACCAGCGGATCTTGTCCCTGCTTTTTGTAGATGATGTAGTCCTGCTCCCACCTGCCAAGACCTACAGCATGCCCTGAGATGATTCGCAGCATATATATATATATATATATATATATATATATATATGTATGTATATATATATATGCTGCGAATCACCTCATGTATATGTATGTGTGTGTGTGTGTTTTAAAACTTAACGAAATCCTGAAAAAAGTCGTATTCCTCATTTCTTTTCCTTTTCTCTTTGCAATACTTATAGAATATGCAAAAATAGATTGCACATTATATAATTACATATTTTATCTTCATTTAAAGAGTCATTTGAATCCTGTCTCTAAAATGTCTCTGCTGTCTTTTGTATGTTGCAGACTGAGCCAGAGCTAATTGAGGAGACAAATGTTGATCATCTTCTAGGGCCACGAAGATACATGTATGGTCGGGGCCTCAAGGGCCATTCAGAGACATCCACTCTCAGCTCACAGCCGTCCATTGATGAAGTGCGACAGCAGATGCACCTGCTGCTGGAGGAGGCATTTAGCCTGGCTTCTGGGGGGCAGTCCACATCTGGAAGACATGGCCACCAGCAGCCCCCTGCTAACCAGTACAGTCCTGCGCCTCCTCCCCTTCCATATGCAGACGTAGTCAGCAGTGTTCCAGGCACTATGAGCTCTGGGCGCGGTGGCCTTCACTGGCTACCATCATATGGAACAGATATTTATCAGTGCAGCCTGCCTAAACCTGTGCGTTGGAAAAGCTTTTGTGTCTGTTTAAGTGACCAAGTCATATTAAAATGCATCCTTAAATTGAAAATAATATTTTATTTTTAAAGGCCTTTCGCTTTACCCAGCTTCCTGAGATGGCCATGGGTTCTCCGCCTCCTTTACCACCCCGCACTGGACCGCGTCCTAGAACCTCCTTAAGACGGTAAAACCACAGACAATCATAAATGTAGAGAAAAGGAAAAAAATAAAAGAGTGTAATCTGAAAAAGCTTTCCAATAATAGGGATAATAAAACGTAGTATTAAAACTTAAAGAATTAGGTGTATTAAATTACACAAGTCAAATTATGGTATAATATGAGGGGAAAGACAACACTGCTTAATTTAACAAATACTTACTTGAAGGGAGTTTTAAGAAAACAGACTTAAGGTAAGATACATAACAGACAGTGGTGGACACACATGGCTATAATTGGTTTTCAAAACTTTGGATATTCCTGTTATAAAATATCATTAACATTTATATTTAGGGACTACAAAGTTATGCATTGGGGTGGAGGTGTTGAAAGCCTGTATGAATTTAATAATGAACTGGTGTATAGAGGAATGGCAAGACTGTTAATGAGGTCTTCATTTTTCCACATGGAGTGTGCTTGCCATCTAGTGGTGTTGTTTTGCAGCAGCTTGTTGTTTATGCCTTACCAATCTCTATTCGACTTAGTTCCACTTCAGACCTGGGGCCTAAGGGAAGGAGCTCAGAAACATCTGTCGCTGAACTGCGTAGTCAACGTGAAAAGAACCCATATGGGCCAACCACAAGAGCAGTACTTCCATCTATCACTGCAGAACAGCCTGTGCCAAACTACTCAGGTAAGCACATAAGGAGATGATTTAGCATTTAAAAAATCGCATATGTGCTTTATTTAACAGCCTAATATATATGTATGCATAAAATAGACAAATAAAAAAACAAAAATGTACAAAGAGAAACGAAACACATTGCTTTCTTTATTTTAACAGGAAACCCTATAACTGCTGTCTACGCTATCCCCTCTGCCAGGACAGGGCACTCAGAGTACTTTGCCCCTACATCCCCTACATCTTATCACAGTCCATCTTGGATGTCCTACCCACCAGAACCGGAGGATATACAACCGCAGTGGACAGATGCTGTAAGAAACCCAACTTATCCAGCTAATGTGTCAGCTAACCTCACTGAATTCAATCTTGTGAAAGAATAACAACATCAGTTGTAAGAAGTGTATTTGAGTGATGGCTGGCCCCAACTGCTTTAATATTTCTTTTTGAAGCAATTGTAGCAACTGGTTTATTTGTTTGTATACAGTTTGCACATGTAGAGACTGATGCTTTTCCATATTCTTCTATGAAAAATAGTTCATGCTTAGTTAGGTTAAAGAAACGTGCCTCTGGACCTCTTTTTAAGTCTTGCTGCAGATTCTTAGCTGAATTTAGTTCTGGCTTCACTGGGATTTTTAACATATTTATTAATTTCAGTTAAAACCATTATTGGTGGAAATAATCTTATGCTTCCCTGATTAGGGATATATTTTTTCTCGCTCTACCATAAGGGATAGATTTTTGAAGAGTTGATCCAAAACATATTTATGATGGGGGTTTTTTTTCACCTGAGTTGGGGATCTTTGCAGCTCCTCCAAAGTAATCATGGGTCTTTTGGCTGCTGGCACGTTAAGTGGACAACAATAATAATAATAATAATAATGTTTTCTAAAAAACCTCTAAGGCCTTCAAAGGAATCCCAATGTTTTTCTTTAAAAAAAAAATCATTTTACAGTCTTTGTTTTAAATTTTACTTCTGTTCACAACTATGCACTACTTGTTACATTCAAGTACTAATACTTTCCTGCAAAGATTGCAATTTTCTTATCTTTCCTGTACACTCTGTTTTTCAGGTACCATTGCCTGGGTATGCAGAAGCTTTTCCTAACCCTCGTTACCCACAGGGTAGTCCCACTAGGCTACCGCTGCAATATAGCCAGACATTGGAGCAACCACCCACTGCCCCTCGCACAGCATCGGAGCAAAGTCTACCCCAGGTGCTGAAGGACATGGACAGGATGCCTCTGAGCAGCCTCTCTACCTCTGCACTTGTGCAGGCTATAAGACAGGAGGTGGCTAAGCTGGCGAAAAAACAGAATGACATATTTGAATTTTAACATACAGATTTGTTTGGGTCTTCAAAAGAGGCACATAAAGGTGACGTTTCTTCAGCTTCGTTTTTAATCTTTGTACTGTCCAACAGACTGATCTTTAACTGCTGATTATCCACCCCTCTATTTGCACACAACTGGTATATTTCAATTTGCTAATTAAAGGAACTGGAACAATTCTTTTAATTTTGAAAAACAATTATTCAATTTTCTGTTGATGAAGTCCTAGTTAGTTATGCACATGTCTATGTAGAAATCACAATTCAACACAAGTTAAAGAAAATAAATAAATATTTTATACAACTCCCTAGACCAGATTAGGACTTTAATTCGACTGACAAAATAGCCTAGATTTCATTAGCATAATTGTACTGAGAGGACCAAATTCTTCCTGTTGGTTGGGTTTGTATAACTGACTGTGCATATAAGCATGTACAGTTTAAGGACAACATGTATCTAATCAAGCCTCTTATTAAGCATCAGCTTAAACAACCTTGGCAAAGTTAGGATCAACACTTTTCAACTTTTAATGTCAGAGTAAAATATCACATCCATTTTTACATTTTTTTTATTGCTTGTTTACAAGTCAGACAATATAGTAAATAGATAACATCATCTACAACCACCCTTGATATTATGAATTATTTCAAGCAGATTAATAAGAGTAAATTAACAAATGAACTAATTACAGGTGAAATGTATGCTTCATTTCTTTTGAAATAAACCTAACACTAAATATTTAGATTAATATGTGGCACCGATAAAAGGTTTGGTTATGTAATTAACATGGGTTTAGAAAAGCAGTCTTATGATCTGCACAAGAACAGAATATAACACTCTGATGGAGTTTTATGTTTGTCTTCAAATACTCACAAAGGCTCCCAGTAAGACCATTTGAGCAGCGAGGTAAACATCATAGTTTGGTAGTTTTTATGACTCCTGAGTGTTGCTCAAAGGATTTTCTGTACAAACCGCTCTATGATAATGCAAATTCAAACTATTTTCTATGCTGGTTGTGGTGCATATTTTTTACTCACTGAATCTGTGAATAGAGGCTAATTTTAAGCAGATCATTCTCTTGCCAGTCAAACACTTTTGGTCGGCAAAAGCATAAACAAAGACTATCATGGGCTTTGTTGAGTTGTCTGGTACCTGGACAAGCACAGCTGAACGTTTTGGCCCAGTGGGTTGTAGAATGGGGTCCTTACATTGTGTGTCCTGTGTCAACAGAAAACTCCTATATACTCCTTCTAATGGAATCTAGGTTTTCTGTGGAAAGCCTAATAGAAGATTAAAATCCCCCTCACTTACTGTTGCTCATAAAACTGTAGAATTTTACAATTTTTACAACCCCTTATGTAGAAAGGGTTCTGCAAAATAGGAACAGTGAAAAGACAGTTTTGTTTGTGTAATAAGTTCAGATTAAGAAGTTCAACTTTATCTTTCAGAACGTTGTGTACCTTCTGAAATACAGCTAATTAAAGCCCAAATGTAATTACTCAGAAAGTTTGATTATTACATGAGACAAAAGTAAAAAATTCTTTTGAAAGCAGAAATTTCTTTTTGTAATGTAGATGATGTCTACTAATATTTGGTTGGATTCACTTTATCCAAAGTTATACATCAATTCAACGTCCTTTGAGCCTGTGGCTCTTCTCAGGTGTTCAGGATGCCCTGATTGCTTTGAAGAGAAAATTAATATTGAAAATGAAAAATGCACCTCTGTTAAAATGATCTGAAAAGGGAAGCAAGGAACTCTGAAAAATCCCTGGTACATAACTAGTCTGTATTTGAATTTGATAAACCTCTGTTGGTCATTATTGGCATATGACATGCATTCTTAAATCATAACTTGCTGCAGAAAGTCCCTAACTAGCAATCCACACTGTGGTTCTCTTTCTTTCTTCCTCAAAATTTTCATGCTTTGATTTTTTTTTTTGTTTGTGGTATCTGTAAAGATGGCTTTAAAACTTATTCCTAGCACTTTTTCTTCCACTTACGGTAAATTTCCGTGATTATTCTTTCACAAAATCCTTGTTACCAGTAATGACCTGCTAATTAAAATAATGATACACACATGTAACTCAATGAATATTAAATTAGAAATATTTTTGAACATATAGAGCCTATGGACAAACTCCTGCATAGTAAAAAGTTTGAGTACTTGACTCAAAATGTGATGCATTACTGTTTTCAAGAACTTTTTGTGTTCTTGGATAACTTTTTTGTGCAAAATCAAATACTCTAAGATAAAACCTCACAGGGACCTTAATGATGCGGTTTAAAAGATATATACATGGAAGGTTACAATGAATGTAAAAATGGATTTACTTTTGTAATTTGTAAAACTGTACTCTGAATATTTCACTGAGCAGCTGCTTTGACTTTCCAAGTCACTGAGCTATGTAAATAACACTAGATTGAATAAAAGCGATAAAAATTAACCTAAAACAAAACAAGGCAGTAAATTCTGGATAGAGTACAATATTTCTGAGTGTCCTTGTAGGTTATGTTAAGGTAAACATTAAGTTTTCTTAGTGGAATTGAGGGGCTCATTAAGATCATAACACTTTCATCAGGGACATAGAGGAGGTAGGTCATCTTTTTTTTAAAGCCTATTGTAGGAGCAAGCTAACGACTTGACCCGTACAATGTTACAATAGAGGGGGCCCAAACCAGTTGCCTAACCTATCCAGTAATGTAAGACACACAACTTAAGTAGGTAAAATTTGAATTATTTTTGTGTATGTGAACATACATACATTTTCCAGCTTTAAAAATTGGAGTTTTACTGCAGAGAAATGCATGTATCATAGACCTGTAGCCATGGTTGTGTGATTTGCATTAACATTGAGATTGTTAACTTGTACTGTAACATTTCTAATAACCTTAAAAATATGTATTATTATATATTCATTGCTGAGAGGTTGTCAGCTTTGAGTGATACCCCAGAGTGATATCTATGAGTAAAGTTGCCGTTGAATATATATATATATAAATATATATATTTTTTTTAGAACAGCAGGCTGCTTTTTTTAGTTGTCCTCAAAGAAGTTAGCATTTAATCTGTTGAACAAATCCTAAACTCCTGGAACCGTTTATTCATCCCTTGAACTCCATGTGTAAGTAGATGCATTAAGCTTCTTGGTCTCAAACTTATCAGGAATTCTGTCATTATTTGTCTGTCACAACGAATAAGCAAACGGCCAGGCACTTTTGTCTTAAGAACTGTACTGAAAACAGTTTTTATGTAAACAACTTTCTACATTGTTGTGCTGGATAAGATTCATGAGGGAATTAAATGACAAATAAGAATTTATTCAATAAAGATAAAAGCGCGCTAACTGTGGGAAAATCGTATGTCCTTTGTCCTCATATGGAGTTTTTTTTTCCTTTTCATTGTTTGTTTGATCTTGTTATAACTGATGTTCTTAAGAGATTGATCTAACCCTAGAAAAGATAGAGATTGAGGGAAATGTTGACCTGAAATACTGAAATGAAATAAATGATTTTATTAAATAACAAACAGTTAATTTGTGTGTTTTCTTCCAGCTTTCGGAAGTCACATTTTCCCCTAGTAGTCATTGCTAACAGATTTGAATTTGTTGATGCTTTGGGGCACCTTAAACATTCCGGGCTTAGTAGTAGACATTGTTTAATAATGCATCAAATCTTTCCATAATGAAAATAGAAAATTTAGTGAGAAGCTCAATTTTACTTTATGATTTCTTTGAGAGAATATACAAAAAACTATGAAATAGAAAAGTAAAATGTTAAAGTGCAGGCATTCAAATTTCTTTTTGTTTACTCTAATAAAAGTAACAAGTAACAGAGCCAGTCTCAGTTGTATTAATTCTCCCTAGGTGTGAGTGTGTGTGTGCATGGTTGTTTGTCCTGTGTGTCTCTATGTTGACCTGCGACAGACTGGCGACCTGTCCAGGGTGTACCCCGTCTCTCGCCTGAGACGCAGCTTGAGATAGGTACCAGCAACACTCCCGACACCATTAGGGACAAGGGTGTAAAGACGATGGATGGATGTTTGATACGGAGTACAAGATTATTTTCTTTATTTTTATAGCTCAATTTCAGGCTGTTTGCTTTTGCTGTAGTTCACAATTTTTCCACTAGAGCTCAGCCTAAAGCTATTTGATAAAATTTTTCAATGACAGAGGCAATCTTCATGTAAAACAAGACAAAGATAAAATAACAGCTAAAACAGATTTACTGATTTTAAGAAAGGGTGTATTTACATTGTAATAATGTTTGCTTTAAAATAGAAAAGATCCTGGATCAAAAATCTGTTTTACAAATTTATGGAGTTATCTCACTGAAAGCTGAAGCTTTTTGGTAAATCACATGTGGTAAGGAAGAATGTTAATTGCATGCAAACATTTTTAGCAGTTCCTTCATCAAAATTCTTAATTACTTGAAAAATATCTTTATTCAGAAATTTATAATAAAATTGTTTCTTCATTAAATATCGGCATGGATCATTTACCTGATTTATGGAATGAAAAAAGTTGAAGCCAACATTATGACACATTTGTTTAACATTGTTGTTTTAACATTTAAACAAAAATGTGTAATTTTTAACTTGTAAAATTATTTTAATATCTGTCGAATCTGGAATAATGGTAAACATAATAATTAGTAAAACAAACTGAATTTATTGTAGCAATACATTAAAAGCTGAATGAATTGAAAGTATTAATATTCATTTAACATAGCAATATTTTATCACATTACACCCAGAAACACTATTACATTTTATTGTGATGACCTAGTTGGCTGGTGACATGAAAAACAGCAATACATGGTTTAATTTTCTTTTATCTAACAAAAAACAAAAAAGTTTGACATTCATATCTATTTGACTGTGAACGAGAAATACCTCTAAAAAAAACTATTTGTCATTAAATACCATCAGAAGTCATCCCATTCATAAATCAGGCCCAGATGTTTATCGTTTAAATTCACAAATCTCTTTTTTTTTGAGGACAAAAAAAACTTGTCGAGTGCCCACCATAAGAATGAGCAGAAGATTGCTGTAGTTCTGTATGTTGATGACCGGCTTCAGTTTTATCAGAAGACTCTGTTATACCTCTTTATGCTATAGTCTTTCCATTTTTAAAGGCAAACCTACCTAGACATGACCACCTTCCACCTAAGCTGAGGCAGAGAACATCAGTATAAAAACAAACTAGCAGGCCCATAGTAAGTAACTCTGGAAGCACCACGGAGCTGAAATAGTCTGTAGATAGTGACTCAGACAGACAGGTAGAAATGATAGGGATTGTCTCCACTAATCCCGTTTTCTTTTACATTTAGAAGATCTACATTACTGAAAAATAAAAGCCACATAAGTTTCCATTTGCTATGTTCCGCAAGCCAAATAGGGGTCACATTAAATTTGAGGAATATGATGGTCTGGTCAAAATACACACACACTGTTAGTACATCTATTGTAAAACAAGATTAGTTTGAGAATTTATTTATTTTTTTATCAATATGTAACTAAATAGAGCAGAGATTTGTAATAGGGCATATTAACTTACTTGCCAGAGGGTCAGGAAAAGAGAGTGGAAGACTAAGCCACTGTTTTTCTTGTTGATTACTACCAATCGATTTTGCTGTAAAGTCCTGAAAAGCCCAATTTTACTGCTCTTAATGATAAAATAAGAGATGACTTTTAAGGGCCAAACCTTGCTGCTCGGAGAAAATGGAGTATCTGCAAAACAATATAAAACCAAATAACAATGTGTCAAATGTGGAAAGTAGGGCAAGTGCATCACATAAATCTGTTTCAGGAGAAAAAAAACTCTGCTTCTTCTTCAACTCCCGTTCATCTCAATGCTGAAACTGATTTGGCAGCTTTAATGGTGAAACAAAAACTTTTACAAAATAACATCAATTAGAAGAAAGGAACAAACAATAAGAACAACTCAAGTTGGATATGTAGACTGCAACTCATGGGGCCAAACTTTTTTTTTAGACCATAAAGCTTCATATTCTCATAAACAAAATATCATATAATGTTAAGGCTTACAGACCTAGATTTCCTCTTGTAATCATTGATGTAGATAACACAGGTAGTTTTTTTATATAGCCCCATCAGTATATGTATAAGAAGCAGCCCAGGGATTTTAGAGGCAATAGCTTACCTCAACCTACTTGAACCACTTCACTTCATCCTATCATAGTATGCCCTAATTCATTTTATAGAAATTTAGAACACCCACAATGCATTGGGCTTTTTTTTAATGTAATATTACCCAGGTAGAGTTTAGATGTGGTTAGAGCCTAATTTGGCTATTGTAATTAAATGCAAAAGTCTCATTATCACTAAAAAGGCAACTTAAAGTAATTACAAGACAAACCAGTGAGCAGAAATCAGCAGTTGATTTTTTAAAATCTTTTTCTGCATAGCACCAGTCAAATAAAAGACAATCCATGATGTTCAACAGAACAAAAAATAAATAAAAAACAAACAACAACATTTTCACAGCAAATAAAAAGAAAGGAATTTATTTGCCAGGAACTAAAAAGACAAATGTTTCAGGGCCCTTTTAAAAGAATCAATGATTTCTCAAGAACAATTATTTAAAGGAGGTTGGTCCAGATATTAGGATCATAGAAACTAAATGTTTCCTTTCCCTGATTAGTTCTGTTACTGGAAAGAGAGTAAACACGCCTTTGGTTATCTGAGAGATTTAGGAGATTCATATCACACAAGTGACTGTAAAATCTCATAAGGCTATTAAGACATACTGTTTTATAAATAACAAGCTAGTGTGATGTTAGAAATACCAATTCTCCATTTTCTTAGTGTTTTTCTGGATTTTAGACATAGCATTTTTTAAAACAACTGCAGCTTCTTGATCGAAATAAACCACTGCAATATGAGCAACACAATACACCAAATTGGATGCCTTATTGCAATCTGAATGTGTGCAACATCACTGTTGCAAAATACTGCTGTGACTGGCTAGGATATTAAGTGAATGCATTGATTCTTCTTGAAAATAATATTTTGGCTGATTCAATAGACTTTCATTCCCCTTCATGTTTCTACCTTGTTTTTTACTTTGACTTTGATTTTGATAGTAAGGAGTAATATTATGGGGTTTGCACTTTTCCTTTTCTTCAAAACAGTACATCAAAGCCAGCGCAGACACATTTTAGATATCATGTAAATGGAGGAGAGGAAAGCAAATATAAAACAGCTAGTTAACATTTGCATCCTCCTTTAAATATTAACACATAAACAGTTTTTTTTTAATCAGCCACAACTAGTATATCCAGTAAATCACTGACCTTTGAAAACTATGTTTTCTAATGAAATCAAACTGTAGCAACATAATCTTACCTAATATTAATTTGGTATCACAAAGGAATTTTTGATTGTGTACTTTCTCTAGTCTAATGGTAATCTGAACCCACAGTTACTAATCTGGCATAAGCCTGATTGATGCATATAATTTGTTTTGAATTCTACACAGTATCCGTCTGGTAAGTCCTAAATATGGCGTTTGTAATAGGAGGGACATTCAGTGCAGTTGTTTGAGCGGGTAAAATCAAGTGGCAAGTCTCCCATATCGAGCAACAAACCTTGTTGCAGGGATTGATGGTAATGGTGGTTTTTGCCTCAATATTGGTGGCGGTCTTTTGTGGTGTCTGTTGTTGGTGTTTTGAGGGCCTTGTACAACCATCAACAGACAAGGAGGTGAAGTGTCTTACCCAAGGACACAATGACTAAGGTGCAGTAGGGACACAGTCGAAAACCCAACTGTTACAGGATAAAACCCTAGCAATCATTGCTCCAAACTCTGTACTTGTTTTGATCATGCCAAGTCTATATTTCTTTTTCCACTGAAAGCCCAGCATTTAAGGTCCTAGGATTTGCATTACCCAGGTACTTTAAATCCTGGGTAATTCTTAAAGCATGATTTTCCATTACTCTGGATGTAAATGTCATTTATTAAGGTCAGTGTCTACATATGCATATATTTCTATCAAATTGAAACTCTAGACGGTGGATTTGAGGATGGTAGGATCCCAAAAAGCCAACAGACAACATCCAACTTATCTAACTTGCACCCGTCCCGACATAGAACCATAAAAAGTGTACTTATACATGGTTATAAATGGTTACACTCTACTAAATTAGGTTTAAATAAAAAGCCAGTCTAAGGAGAATGTATATTTCTTTTTTGTATAAGTAAAAGTGAGAGTTCCATTAGATGCATTACTCCAAATAATTTTCTTCAAACTCTGTCAAAACAGTTTACAATTAATACCTACATTAACCCACAATGTCAATGTATCCTGGCAAAACATTACTTAAATGATTTATATTCGATTTCAGTCACTACAGACAAATACAGGCAGCAAGAAATCCCTGAGCCCCTGGCCGGGTTTGACGGCTCTCACTTGGGATTCCCACAGCTACTACTAGTTAACTTAAACAGCCTAGCAGCCAGACTTATCTGTCAGAGGGACTCCACCATTCTAAAAGCATATTTAACCCATAATAAGTACAGTAATAAGCCTAATCAAAACCTTGATTAACTGACTACACGGTGTACTTTCCTGCTTAAAAACATCTTTAAATTACTTTTTAATAAACAGACTGTCTGACTGGAAGCGGGAAATCACACTCCATATCCTGACTCAATAGGCAGCCCACTTTTTTAAAAGTGTATTTTTTCACGAAAAAACACCTCAAAATGACCCTTAAAGTTAAAATGATTAATAGGTAATGAGCAATGGCCGACTGACTGACCGGCGTAGGGATGACAATTTTAAGGTATGAAAAACTCACCTACATCGGTTGCTGCCACCTCTGGTGGAATAAAGCACTTTGGCTGTAAAAATGCCACCTCTCAAAAGCCTGTATAGTAATCAGGTGTAGAGAGTCCAGAGCTGGGTAAATCTGAAAATGCTACTCAAGATTTCAAAAGCCCCCAGGCTTTTGAGTGGCAATTGTAGAGCGGCTTATGTAAAAGTGAAGCTTGCATCCTCACGTCTTCTCTGGGAAGAGTGACGAAAGTGACTGATTTGGCTCAATCAACATCTGTGGTGTTAAGGCTCAGATAATGAGATGAAATACTGGATTTTTTCTCAAGTTTGGTTGCATTTTGCTGTAATATGGGGAGTTTTTAGGATCCGATATGCCAAAACTACCAACATGGTAAGCAAACAACTTCTGGAAACTTGATACCTCCATTTATTTTGGATTTAACATTCCTAGTGCAGCTCTTTATTGATGAATATCAGTCAGAGCTTTTCCTTTATTACTACTTTAGTGCATCTCCATCTTCATTCAGCTTACATTTGCCAAGGTGTGTGGTCTGTGTGAAGCCTTGCTGGAGTACAATCTGTAAAGGTTACAGAGTTTAGCTTTTCTTTTTTAGTTAATATCCTCAACACCTGTAATCAAGGATAATAATGGGTGTTACTGTAAGCAAGTTTCAATTTTTCTGCTGATATCTTACTTTCTTGACCCCTTCTGCTAAACCTTTCAACCTCTCTGTTGCACTATATCTGCATTCCGTAGTTTAATTGCCTGTTGATAGCTGATGTAAAACACTGCTGGGATCTTTCCTCCACTAAGATGAGTAATGAAAAAACAACTGCAGTCAGCAAGGCTTAGCTCTTTAGACATGAACTGCCTCCTTTTTGTTGCAATTTTCTGCTAAACCCAATTCTTCTTAAAAACGTCTTCAATTATTTATCTTCTTTTTTCAAGATGAAACAATAAGCAACATTGTTATATCACTTCCACATTTTGTTACTTGAATTAGCAATTTACTAATTATTTACATGGAAGAGTAAAGCTCTTGTTAGAAAAAGAGCTCCAGTGTTTAGGGAAACTCGCCAGTGGTTTCAAAACTGTGGGTTTGGGATGTAACACACACATACCATAATAATGAGGTAGAGTGGGGTATGAGTTGGAAAGGGAAATATTTTTTTTCTAATCAGCCAGGTCATCTGCTGGTATAACAGCTTTATTTTCACCAGGTCTGACTAACACAGGCAGAGTCCTGGTTATTAGAGCAGAAATAAAACATTTCTTTTTTTTTTTGCTTTATTAATGTTTATGTTCCAAACAAGAGGGACAACAGGATTAAAAATGTTGACCAAATCCTCAATTTTTTGCAGCAGTCTAATTAAGATGAGTGTATTGTGATGAGTGGGGATTGGAACTACACCACCAGTTTTACAGCTGATAGAACAGGAGAAGAACCTGGTCTTCCATTATCTTTGAAGTTAGCTCAGGTGACATCAGCACTTAATTTGATTTATACTTGGAGGATTAAACACCCCCAAGTATACATGGGTAAAAATTAAAGATGGGACAGTGAGTGGGACTAAGTTGGACAGATTTTATACCTCAACAAAACATAGAAACAGATTATCTGATTGCATAAGTTTTCCAATTGTTTTTTCTGATCATCACTTAGTTTATTTGGATTTTTTATCTAACTCTACCAGATTCAGATCATATTGGCATTTTAATATTAAGTTACTTCAAAGCATATTTTTTGGTCAAAGCTTCAGTAGTTTGTGGGATCAATGGAAATAAAGGAAATCTCATTTAGCATCTTTAACTGCTTGGTAAAATGATGGAAAGGTCTTTTGTCAAAAATATAAAAGTTATTCTACAGTTCAGATGATAAGTACAATTTAAAGTTTCGAGAATGAAACAGCCAGAAAATGATCTATCAACAGATGTTTACAAGAACCAGCTTAAACAAAAGAAAGATAAGCTTCGTAGGTTTTTATATGAATGGGCAAAACGGGCTTTAGTTCAATCAAGGTTTAATACTGATAAGGACATGGATACCCCTACTTCTTTCTTTTTTTAATTTGGAGAGCTCTGCTTTGAAAGTAGGCCCATGGATAAGTAACAACCCCCCTATTTTACCAGGTAACATTTGTTGGGTTGATGAAGGTTTAACATTCTTGGGAGTGTTTTTGGAGACAGATGCTTTTTAGGAAAGAAATTGGGATGGTGTTATGAAGAGAGGGTGTGTCAGACTATTCAAATGGAAATGGCTGCTGCCTCAGCTATCTTATCGGGTTAGAGTTTTGATAGTTAATAACTTGGTTGCGTCTGCCCTCTGGCATACACAAATTGTGTTAACACCGTCATCTTCTCTCATACGACTTCAAAAGACTTGAGGAGTTCTTCTGGTCTGGACGAAACTGTGGGGGCTTTTCCATTGCAGCGGCTCCGTGCCGGTTCTGGTGCCGGAACCTATTTCAGCACGGGTTGCGCGGTTTTCGATTACACAAGCACAGTGCTTGAGCAAAAACTTCGGTGCTCCGCCGGAACCGCGGAATACCTGGTGCTGGAGAGCGAACCGATGAGTCAGCAGCAGCGTCACTAG
>JAUZNJ010030265.1:4076-14885 GCA_034780135.1 Jordanella pulchra
TTACCAAAGGTTTGCTGTTACATATTCACACTAGATTATTTTAATAACTAGCACAGTGGGGGACAATTTACCAAAGGAAAACATGATTTAGGTTCCAGTAATTGATAATCCAATAATTAATTTCAAATTGGTTAACAGAGTTCAAACATCTACTTGTTTTGTTTTTCAAAACAAAAGTTCATGATAATTATCTAATTGAAGGAAAATATTTAAACATTTTTTTTTTACTTCTATCAGTTTTTGCTTTAAAAGGCTTAATCTTTTTTTCATATTATATGTGCTAACAGAAGAGACTGGAACTTATAATCATCCCTTGGAAAAATTTATATATTTCTGATTTACAATTTAGTTTAGCAGTTATATCAAGTTGCAGGATCATTTAGATCAGGCATCTGCAGCCTTGCCTTGTGGCCCACATAATATAGTAGACGATAGGTTCTTGCTCTGGTTATTTTTTTATTATTCTTTTATTCCGTTCCCCCATGAAGAAACTCTACCCCCCCCTGCTGTAAATTTTGCCACTGCTTGCAGCCTTAGCTTAACAGGTTTAAAGGTGTAGAATGAACAATGCAATGTAATCGGTTAAAGGGCTGGATATTGTTTTATCAACTTGCCCTGCTTTAAACCTCTCAGCAGCTTTCTCACTGAGCTGTCGGCTATATTTCTTAGTCTTTAGTCACTCCTGAACAACAGTGAGGAATTGCTTCCACTTCCAGTTTTCCTTTGTGTTAGAAAACTGCACTCTCACCAAGATGTCGTGACGCCAGCTTTCTCCTCCTGCCGTTCTTTTGTTTCAGCTGGGGCTGTAAATGCTTCAAAATCAGAGAACTCAGTATGAAGAAGTCGACCCGACTGGCGGCGAGTAAAATCAGTGCAGAACGAGGGAAATCTGATGCTGGTGGTGCCGGAAAGTCCTCAGCCAAAAGTGCAGCTCCTCTGAATAAGGTGAAATGTGTCGTGTGATGGAGCATCTAGTGGTGAATACGGCTGAGATGCATTTTGTTTTTTCTTTGTTTGTGATGGTGTTGTTTTTATCATTTCAGGTAAAAAGCAATGATGATCTTTTAGCTGCCATGGCTGGAGGGAATCCTGTCAGCAAGACCAAGAAGACTGCCTCTATCGGAAGTAGCCCAAACAACCAAGAAACAAAGCCAAAAACAACATCAGGTATTGGAGGTGCCATTCATATTAATATGATTGCATTTAGTTTAATTTTCACATATTTCCTCATCTGTCTCTATAGGCTCTCTGTCTAAGCGTGCAACAGCAACATCTTCCAAAGAACCAAATTCTTCACGGGATCGTCTCAGGACATCCCGGAGTTCAGCTGCTAAAAAGCAGTCAGTATCAGTGACTCCGTCTGGGGATGTAGCCTCAGGAAAGCGCTCCCGGAGCCAGACGGCGGTGGAATCAGAGGGCCGCATGAGCAAGTCTAAGTCTGATGGTCAGATCAATGATAAGGTTGCTTTAGAAGCCAAAGTGAAAGATTTGCTGGGTTTGGCAAAGAGTAAAGATGTGGAGATCCTCCACCTCCGCAGTGAGCTGAGGGACATGAGGGCCCAGCTTGGCCTTGAGGGGAAGGAGGCTTTGGAGGAGGAGGCCGGAGAGGAAGAGAAGCCCCAGTTTTCAGCAATTACAGCCGCTGATGTTGAGTCCACTCTGATTCTCTTACAAGAGCAAAATCAAGCCATCAGAGAGGAGCTTAACCTGCTGAAGAGCGAGAACCGCATGTTGAAAGACCGTCTCAATGCACTAGGCTTCTCTCTGGAGCAAAGGCTGGATGGCTCAGACAAGCATTTCAGCTACCATTCCCTGAGTCCGGACCTGTCAGCTGGCGGGGCACACAGTGACGGGGGCTGTACAGGTACGCTGACGTCATCAGTAGAAGGATCTGCCCCTGGTTCTCTGGAAGACCTGCTCACGGGGCATCAGCATGGAGGTTCAGCAGACAACCTAGACAGTGAATCCAGTGAGGTCTACCAAGCTGTCACCTCCAGCGACGATGCGCTGGACGCACCCTCTGGTGCCTCCTCATCGTCCGAGTCGGACTGTGCTCCAAGCACAGAGCGCTCACGAAGGGGCAGCAGTGGCAATGCCAGTGAGGTGTCAGTGGCCTGTTTGACGGAGCGCATCCACCAGATGGAGGAGAACCAGCACAGCACTGCCGAGGAGCTTCAGGCCACTCTGCAAGAGCTGGCTGATCTGCAGCAAATTACCCAGGAACTGAACGGTGAGAACGAACGGCTCGGAGAGGAGAAGGTCATCCTCATGGACTCCTTGTGCCAACAGAGCGACAAGCTGGAGCTGTATGGGAGACAGATTGAGTACTTACGCTCGCTCTTGGATGAACATCACATCTCCTATGTGTTGGAGGAGGACATCAAGAGCGGGCGCTACATGGAGCTGGAGCAGCGTTATGCAGATCTGGCAGACAACGCCCGCTTTGAGAGGGAGCAGCTGCTGGGAGTGCAGCAACATCTATCCAACACGCTGAAGATGGCTGAGCAGGACAACGCAGAGGCGCAGGAGATGATTGCTGCACTGAAGGAGAGAAACCACCAAATGGAACGCATCATTGAATCAGAAAGACAGGATCGAGCCGCCTTGGAAGCCACATTGGACGAGTACAAGGTGGCGGTGAGCAATGACCAGGCAGAACTGAACCGCTGCAGAGCCCAGTTGGACCAGGAGAGGCAGAGGGTGGCCGAGCTGTACTCGCTGCACACTGCTGGGGACAAGAATGACATCTGCCAGCTGCTGGAGGGGGTGCAGCTGGGAAAGGATGAGGCAGAAGCCAAGGCAGCAAAGATGCAGGGGGAGCTAGAACAAGTGCATGCTGAGCTCAGCCGGCTGCAGGAGACTTTCAGCAAGGTTAGAGGACTCGAGGTTTAAGCTTATCTCACAGAGACTGTGTCTGTGCAAATGTGCCTTAAAATTAATTAGATAACACAGATCTAAATTGAGATGTTGTGACCTCAATAGAAAGGAAATGTGAGGGGATTGACTGCAGCTTTGTCTGTCCCAGAACAGCACAGTCATTTATTTTCAGGATCTCTCTGGTCGTCAGTCAACAAGACGTGATAAAAAAAAGTCAGACCCGTCCTACAGTGTCTTGAAAATGTTTTAATTAGACTGAAACTTTCCACCTTTTTTTGCATTACAGCCACACTTTAATGTCGGTTACTGGGATTTCATGTAAAAGACCCCATTTGTGGATATCTGTCAGCAAAGAAGAGGCTGGACAAATAGATACTAGCCTTATAGTTTGAAAACTGTGCATTGCTGCCCCTTTAATTCCCAAATCTGCACTACTTTGAGTTCATCTTGTACAATTCCAATAAAATACAGGAAAATGTAGGAAAATGCATTAAACAAAATACTAAGGGTATGAAGAGTGTTATTAAGCTCTGTAAGATCGCAAATTAACTTAGAACGTTGGGTATCCTAATGAAAAATACCGCTCTCCCTGCAGCTGGACAGTGAATACAGAGATTTCCAGGAGCAGGCGCAGCAGCAGATTACCGAGCGGGAACGAGCTCTGGAGAAGCAGCGCATGGAGCTACAGGAGAAAGAGACGGAGATCGGCGACATGAAGGAGACCATCTTTGAGCTGGAAGACGAAGTAGAACAGCACCGAGCTCTGAAACTTCACGATAACCTGATCATCACCGATCTGGAGAGTAAGTGGCTGGAAGCAGAAGGTGCCGCTGCAGAGCTGATCAGGTTTCAGTGCAGCGTCATGTCAGCCGTCAGCCTGTAATTGTTCAGAAAGAATCATCAGAAAACCAATGGGATTTTATTTGCTCATATTTAACTTTTTATAGTAAATGTGCTGCTTGTCAAGTGATATTTTCTCCAGTACAGAACAATTTTTTTGTGTTTTTTTTTTTTTTTTTCAGACTCTGTGAAAAAACTGCAAGACCAGAAGCACGACATGGAGAGAGAGATAAAGACTCTTCAACGAAGACTCAGGGTAAACAGAACATTTAATCATCAAAACAGTCATCTAGTCTGCAAACAAATTCCAATATATCTAACACTTAAGAAGCAACAAATAGCTTTCATATTATCAGAACGGTGTAATTGAGAAATATGTTATTCCATGTGTGTTAGTCTAGTTAAAACCAATTTTATGAGATTATATATAATGTTGAAAAAATGATTTTAAATAATATAAACATTATATAATATTCCTAAAGCTTTTATTTCTGCATGTACATAATAACAGGATTTAGTTTGGTCCATCCGCCACTCTAAACTCATGATTTCTTTAAATCATACAGGTGTGATAATATGTGCTTAAACCCAGCCACCTGATACTAAAGTAATTAAGTAATTTTTGTGTGTTTGCCTTTCTGCCTTTCTGTGTACAGGATAACTTAAACAATCCATGAAATTTTGGTGTTGATCCAGATCATAATTTGAATACAGATCAAGAATTTTTTAAAAGATTATCTAAAATTGTGAGATAGGGATATTTGGCAGAACAAGCAGTTTCTCACTAAACCAGAAGGGGGCAGCAGTGACTATTGACAGCCTCAATATCGGACTCAAAAAGTCCGCAGGTATTTTACTCAAGACAAAAACACGAGAAAAGGGAACGTCGTTGCTTAATTAGCAGGATAAGTTTAAAAACTTATGAATGGATTTTATGGGAATTTGTTACCAGAGGTTTGCCTCATGCCAAGGAACAATTCATTTTCATTTGGTAATGATCCATGTGTGAGTTTTAGCCATAGGTTTGATTCACATTTTGGGGCAAAATGTACTGCTTCGTGGAGGTTTGCGCCCTCCGAGTGCTTTTCTGGTCAATTATAATTTCTTTATTAACTTCTAATTATTTTCTTAAGAGTTAACCACTCCGCTAACATGAACTGACTGGGAAACCGGTGAGCCAATCCCCCTAATCCTTTTTTCCCTCGGAGGACTTTGACCCCCTACAGGCTTCCTCCCTCAGTGACTTTCTCTTCAAGAGCTACCTTAGCAAGACCACCAGAGCAAAGATGCAGATTAAAGCTTTTAAAAACCTGCAGCTTTTTACCAGTTCTAAAAAAAATTGAAAATGGCTAAATAACAGTTTACAAAATCTGCTTGAAGAATCTACGCGCATACTGCTGTGTAGCTCCATTGATAACCTGCTGTATTCATTGTTGCTATATAAAGTTTGCAAGAGTTTAAGAAAATCCTTCTTTGCCCGAATAATCATCCTGGTCAATTCCCTGCTCTGTATCTTTTCACGCATGTTCATGTCCAGGAGGAGTCAATGGAGTGGCGTCAATTTCAGGCCGATCTGCAGACAGCTGTGGTCATTGCTAATGACATCAAGTCCGAAGCACAGGAAGAGATAGGAGACTTGCGGCGCCGGCTGCAGGATGCACAGGAGAAGAACGAGAAGCTGAGCAAAGAGTTGGACGAGGTCAAGAGCCGCAAGTAAGAGCAACGGGCCGACATGCTAAGGACATCCTCTGGTCACACTGCCAAGCCATGTCAGGGTGACCACAAACAGGCCCTGTTATCTTTTTTTATTTAGTACCCGTATCAGTTGTATGGATCTGTGTGTGTTGGCTGAGCAGAGTGCCATTGGTTTTTCAGGCAGGAGGAGGAGAGAGGCCGAGTGTACAACTACATGAATGCAGTGGAGAGGGACCTGGCAGCGCTTAGACAGGGGATGGGTCTCAGTCGGAGATCCTCCACATCCTCAGAGCCATCACCCACTGTTAAAACACTCATCAAGAGCTTTGATAGTGCCTCACAAGGTACCACAGCAGCTAGAGATGCTCTGTTTTTTTCCATGTTACATGTTATGGTGATGTCACCATTTACTGCAACTGTTCCTAGTGTGCCTTAATGTTTTAATGTTTCCTTATTTTATGATGGTTGGGATCAACTGTTTTGTCTTCTTGTCTTGTGGCACAATAATGAAACTTTAATAGATGTGTTATTTGAATTTCAAACCGTTTTTGTAGGTCCACCTTCTAATGGGGCCACCGTAGCTCCTACCGCCTCAGCTCCCCCCTTACCTCGGACCCCACTGAGCCCCAGCCCCATGAAGACACCCCCAGCAGCTGCTGTTTCCCCTATGCAGGTGCTGGAAAAAATAGATTTGGATTATTATGGTGTTAACATTTTTACCATTACAACAGCTGTCTTTGGAAATACCCTGATATTTCCTAGTTGTTCCATAAATATAGTTAGTAATTTAATTCAATTTCAGTTCAGTTTATTTCTATAGCTCCAGTTTACAACACATGTCATCTTAAGGCACTTTACAAAGACAATTCTATCAAATCACACAGTCAGATTATTTAAAAGTTTTCTAAGGAAAACCAGCTGATTGCATCGACTTATTAATTTGACAGCAATCCCTCACACCAAGCATGCATGTTAGTTTATGTATAAATAACCTAGCATTGATGTTTTCCTCTGTGTTTCAAAGAAGTTCCATCAGTTCTCTGAAAACAGTTTAGAAATATTTTTGCTTTAAGAATAAATCAAAGATCAAACAAAATCAGATTCTGATCAGATGTTGTAGCTTATAGTCAAGGTTGTAAATGTTATAATGTTTGGAGTTTTAATTATTGTTATGAACCTTTGTTTATCCTCAGTGGAAGGATTATTCAACTTCAGCGGGTAAAATGGTTAAAACTTCAACAAATTAGGTTTTTCAGTGGGACATGAAACCAAAGATGTGCAGTGATATTGAAACTGGTATAAAACAGGCTGGAACGGATAAAAGGTCAACATTAACTTAGTGACCCTCATCCTATTGAAAATGTACAAACTAAGGTTAAAAAGGGGTCCAATGGAAAGGACTCCAAAACAGCAACAAACTTGTCAAAGTTTACATTCTAATCTAAAAATAGCTTTTATTAACATATCGTGTCCAAAAATAGATATTAAGTCTTTATTTTTAATTTTCCTTGTTCAACAGCAGTCAGTTGTTGTCTGGTTACTCGAGCTGTTAAACGTGTCTTCCATGTTCGTTTCAAAGTAAAAACACCTTAAGTCTGCACTGTCTGCCCAAAGCAACTATCTACATTTTAAGAAAGTCTTTCTTTCCCTGGTAAAATATAGTAAAGGTTTAATTTTGTTTGTTTTTTCAGAGGCACTCTATATCTGGGTCTATCTCAGCATCCAAACCGCTGTCGTCCTTGACTGATAAGAGACCTAGCTACACAGACATGACAATGCCAGGTAAATAAGCTCCACATGCATTTGATGCCCCTAAAACATCAAGCAATGTTCCGCATTTTAGCTATTTAGTAAATCTAATTAACACATCTGTTACGATTTGAAGGTGCTGTGTGCATTTCTTCAGCAGGGACAGGGTAGCCGGTCTTTGAAGGAGCTGAACAATATAGTGATTTCTGTATTTAAAGGGTCCAGTCTATGTCCAGACCTAAACCTTATTCAGAATTTGTGTCAAAGCCAAAAAAAAGGATTTGCTCACCTGCCTCGATTTGCATGTGGCCTTAAGTGACATCCTCTTCTTAATTCATGAAGTTCAATATGGCGTTGATCAGCTTTGCAGCTATAACAGCTTAAACTCTTCTGCTTTTAGGAGTGTTTATGGAAGTTCTTAAACTCTTTTTCTGAGGAACATTTGTGTTTGACAATGAAGGCCTGGCTCCCAGTGTTCGCTCTAATTAAAACCAAAGGTGGTGTTTTGATTTAGGTCCAGATGTTAGTGGCCAGTCAAGCTTATTCAGACCAAACCATCTCATCCACATCATTCTACAGTGTGTGCAGAATTATTAGGCAAATTGTATTTGAGAGGATTCCTTTTATTATTAAACAACTATATTCTCAATCAACCCAAAGCACACAAACACCATAGCTTAATATTTTTGGAAGTTGGAGTGTTTTGTTTTATACTTGGCTATCTTAGGAGGATATATGTTTGTTATCTTCATGTACCACTGCTTGAAGAAGGCATCTTCCAGAATCTGGCAGCAGGTCTGGTCATCCGATAACAATACACCTCTGGGAATCACTGAGTGACCCATTCTTTCACAAATGTTTGCAGTGTGCATGCCTGGGTGCTTGATTTTATAGACCTGTGTTGATAGGAGTGATTAAAACCCAAACAATTTGGCTGTAATATATGTCACCGTGGAATAGATGCGTTTCTGTGGTCTGATATGAACAGGACTGCTTTTCTCTTGAGATCACAGTTTGTGTTTAGCAGTTGTGGATGATGAGAGGCCGATAGGAAGTTTGCTTCCCTCTGTTGATTCTCAACTGCAATGGGCTCAAGTGTTTTGTGTGGACGTGCAATCTTGACCATAGTTTGTGGTTTTTGTTTACTTCTTCAATGATTTATTGTTTTCTTGGTGAACAAGTCGGCATTCCCTGAACTCACAGTGACTTTGGCTCTTAGCTGAACCCCCCACCCTCCCTTTTTAACCTTAGTTCGTCATAAAGTCTTCTGGTGTTGTCAATGTCAATGTGCCCACAGCTGACCACCTCCTCAGGGGGGCCCCAACAAGCCGCCCTCCTCCTGTCCTTCAGAGGGTCTCCAACATCGACTCCACCAAGGCTGTTTCAGGTCGGTGATGTTAAATGATTCTTTAATTTTCTACCGTAGGTCTGTTGGTTTCAAAACTGGGACTCTCTCTTTTGTTGTAGTGGCACGAAGGAGCAGCGAGGAAATCAAGAGGGACATAACAGCTTCGGATGGGGCCTCCTCCACTTCCCTTATGGCTATGAGTGCTGCTTCCTCCTCACTCTCCCTGTCTTCCTCCTCCTCCCCCACAGCTTCTATCACACCCACAGCCCGCAGCCGGCTCAGGTACCACAGCTAACAGCATCATGTTATGTGCTGGAAGTAAACATAGGATGTGTTCAAATGGGCTGCTGGAAATTATGGTGTCAAGATCTCAGTGTTTGAAATCACCTGATGCAGCAGAAGGTAGACATCCATATCATAGCAAACACATCTGAACCAAGACTTTCTTGGCTCATGAAACTACTTGTTTTTCACATAAGATGTCTGCCTTTGTGACTCAGTGAATCTGTTCCTTGCTTATGTCTCTTCTGTTTCTCTAACAGGGAGGAGAGAAAGGATCCATTGTCAGCGCTGGCCAGGGAGTATGGAGGATCCAAGAGAAATGCTTTGTTAAAGTGGTGCCAAAAAAAGACTGAAGGTTATCAGGTACGAGCCCGAACCTGATCTGAGCTACATTGGTGTTTGGTAATTCATGCATGAGGTGTGAGACATAGATTTAGATTGAGGGGGACATCCAAACACAGAGGTAGCCTTCCTGATGAGCTTATCTGCTTCCTCTTAGCTATAGATAAGCTACTGCTCCAACATACATCACCCAGAGTATGACTGATGCAACCATAGGATAAAAGGAATGGAAGAAAATGCTTAAAACCAAAAAGAAGTCACTGCACCCATAGTAGCTAATCTCTTATTCCTCCCTGGAACTATGTAGCTATACCAAGTGATGAGGACGCGATCAGCAGAAGCTGTACTCGTAAGCTTTCATACTTAATGCGGTCACCAGTTGTAACATCAAAAAAGAAGAGAAACTGAAAATCAGATCTCCTATGTAAATTAAATTTCTGATGGATTTTTAAAATCTCAATAGATGTTGCATCTAAACTGCCTTGCTAAAAGATTGCAGTGCAATAATCAAACTTCTTCTAGGTTTTTGTATAACGATGCAACCAATACTGCCTGGAGACAGCTGATTATGCCTGGTCCCATTTGTTAAGGGTTTATTTTAAATAATAAATCACTTCCTAGAGCCAGTTGATTGATACCAATGGAAAATTGGCAGCAGGTTTGCATCAGTATAACTTTAAACATGTTCCATTATAGTCTGAGGGTGATGGGACTCTGAATGTCTTGAAGGGTGTCACGAGGGCATTTTTCTTCCATTTTGCAGGTACTTGGATTATGTTACCATGGCTTCCTGTGTTCTTTTCAGGAAGTGTACAACATTAAGCACATCCCTTTAGTAACCTGACAAAAACACTTGGTTACTACATACTAAAAAGATGATAGTTGTGATTTTGAGGAGATTAGAGCATCTGATTACATGAAACGTCAGTGATTGTTTGCTGGAGGCTTTTATTCTCCCGTTTTAAAGGTCAGAACAATAATTGATGGAGTGAGTAATGCTGAGCCATGAATCTCTGTCCTCAGTTCAAGTTGCTGTTTTCTGTCAATGTATCGTTTTATAAATATCTATGACAGCAGAAGTTATTATGGGAATATTTACTAAGAAGTAAAAAAAAGCTGCTCTGTGGTGCCTATGCTGTTAAGGAAAGTATTTTCCACCATTCGATCTAATCAAAGTTTGCCTGTTAATCACTGTACCTTTTAGAACATCGATATCACCAACTTCAGCAGCAGCTGGAATGATGGCCTAGCTTTCTGCGCTTTGCTGCACACCTATCTGCCGGCACACATCCCATACCAAGAGCTCACAAGCCTGGACAAGGCAAGCAAATTTCTTCTTATTTTTACATTTTCTATTATATTTTCTATTTGTAAATTTGTGAACTGAAATATTACTTTTTATTCTCAGAGGAGAAACTTCACCTTAGCTTTTCAGGCTGCAGAGAGTGTCGGCATTAAATGCACATTGGTAAGCTCTGATTTCCAGCTTTTCTCTTGCTTTAGAACTTCCATAGTTTTTAATTGTTGTGTGCTAGAAGTGATATATGTGTGTGTGTGTGTGTGTGTGTATGTGTGTGGGAGCTGGACAATATTTCGATGTCAATATACAGTGGGGAAAATAAGTATTTAGTCAGTCACCAATTGTGCAAGTTCTCCCACTTAAAAAGATGAGAGAG
>JAUZNJ010030266.1:694-14885 GCA_034780135.1 Jordanella pulchra
CCCCCCCCCCCCCCCCCCCCCCCCCCAAAAAGAGAAAAACAATAAAAATAAATCCCTATAGTTCTCCTCTGCACCCAGCAGAGGGAGCTTGCGCTCTTTACCTGCTGTCCGCTCGGGCAAGGCAGTGACGGACATGCGAAATCTCCCCGTGGGTTTTCGCCACAATTTCCAAGGGCTACAGGCTGCAGTTTGCCGTGAGGCCTCCGAGATTCAACAGAGTGCTCAATTCAGTTAGCAGCGGGGATTCAGCACGTGTCCTGGAGGACGGAATTGCATCCCTCTTAGACAAAAAGGCAGTTGTTGCACCGAATGAAAAGGTTCGTCAGGGTTTCTACTCACGCTATTTTCTCATTCTAAAAAAGGATTCCCTATCACTAGGCCCCATTCTGGATCTACGTGTGTTGAACACCTTTGAAAGTATACATTCAGAATGCTAACACACAAGGCTGTGTGCCCAGAGGTTTGGTTTTTAACCATCAACCACATATTTCCACATAGCCATTTGTCCTCCACATCAGAAGCTTCCCAGCTTTGCGTTTTCAGGGCACAGCCTTCGAGTTTTCAAACAATCCCGTTCGGGCTCTGACAATTGTGTGGAGGCAGCGTTGTCTCCTCTGAGGTCCAGCGACATCAGAATATTCTCGTACATAGACGTTTACCTATTTGCTGACGATCAAGCAACCACACAATCAGCGACTCCCGGGCGGTGATGAGCCACTTCATCAACCAGTTTCAGAATGAACTGGGAAAAGAGTCGCTTGACTGCTGTGCATGGCACGGAGTATCTAGGCCTCAGAATAAACTCCCTCTCGTATCGGGTCATGCTGTCAGAGGGAAGAATCCTATCGTTTACTCGATGCGTGACGCATTTTCAGCTGGAAAAAAAAAATTTCATTCAGATTTTGCCTGAGGCTCCTCGACCTCATGGTGTCAGTAATTTCTGTGGTCCATCTGGGGCTTCTGATGATGAGGAATTTTCAATTGTGGGTTGCATCATTACAACTGTGTCGCCACCATCATCTGCACCGCAGAGTGAAAGTAACGCCAGCTTGTGTGGCAGGTCTTCGACCATGGGGAGAACCAGCGATTCTTACGATGGGCGTGCCACTGGAGACTGTAGCATCCAGAGTTACTCTGTTTACAGATGCATCCCTAACGGCTTGGGGTGCGACTATGATGGGCAGAGCTGTGAACGGTGTGTGGTCACCAAACATGACAAGACTCTACAACAATATGCTGGAACTGTACGCAGTATTCCTAGCTCTGAAGCACTTCATGTACAATATGTTTGGCCAGCACGTCTTGGTAAAGCCCGACAACTCCACGGTAGTGGCTTATATAAACCACCAAGGAGGGACCCAATCCCTGCAGCTGCACAGACTGGCATGGTAATGATGTGGATAATGATGTGGCGCAGCACCAGGTTCCTGTCGAACTGATGCAAACCACACGTACCAGGAATTCTGAACAAAGCGGCCAATCTGTTGTCCAGGGGAAACCCTCTATACGGAGAAAGGAATCTGCACTCTCAAGTAGTGGACCAGATCTGGCAGAGATACGGACAGGCTGCCTCATGGGAAAATGCTCACTGCCCTCTGTTTTTCTCCCTGTCAGACCCAGATGACCCACTGGGCATAGATGCACTGGCACACTCATGGCCAAACCTGCTGCTTTATGCTTTCCCTCCTCTCAGTCTGATATCCCCAGCTCTAGACAGAGTGAAGGCACAGGGCCTGGCTCTGATTTTGGTGGCCTCATGGTGGCTATCGAAACCCTGGGTGACAGAAATAATACAAGTTGTCAGCAGAACCTTGGCCCCTTCCTATTTGCAGGGACCTTCTGTCCCAGGCTCAGGTGGAAATTTATCATCTGCATCCAGAGCACCTGGCTCTCTGGGCCTGGACTGTGAGAGGTGGAATTTAAGGGCAACATGTCTACCTCCAGAGGTCATAGATACCATACAAAATGGAAGAGCTTCCTCTACCCATTCTCTTTACAGTGGTAAATGTTGGGTTTTTGAGGTATGGTGTGAGAAAAGAAAGGCCATTCCTTTTCACTGTTCAGTTGTGGAGGTGCTCTGCTTTCTCCAAAGCTTGTTGGAAAAGGGTAAGGCTTTTTCGACTATCAAAGTCTACCTAGCTGCAATTTCACCTTTCATGCAGGTTTTGGTAATAAGCCTGTGGGGCAGCACCCTTTGGTTGTTCATTTCATGAGGGGGGCACGTCGTAAGCTGCCCATCTCTAGACCTCTGGTTCCATTATGGGACCTCATTCTGGTGCTGCCCTGTGCCATCATCCTTTTCGAAAAGGAAATTTCTTTCATTGAAAACTTCACTGCTCTTGGCCTTGGCCACAGCTAAGCAAATAAGTGAGTTGCATGCACTGTCCATCAGTCCAGCGTGTTTACAGTGGGCACCTGGGTTCTCTAAGGTGTGCCTGAGACCCAATCCCGCTTTTGCACCAAAGGTGATGGAGTCATCCTACAGGTCTTCCATGATAGAACTACTTGGATTCCATCCAACTCCATTCTCTTCAATAGAAGAATAGAAGCTTAATTGCTTGTGTCCAGTGAGAGCTTTAAGGGCTTATGTGGACAGGACAGCTGGTTTTAGAAAAGTGGATCATCTGTTTGTGTCTTGGGCTCCTATTCACAAGGGCAAAGCTGTCTCCCATCAAAGATTAGCAAACTGGATTGTGGAGGCTATATCTTTGGTGTGTAGATGTGCCGGTTCAGAGCCCCCTAAAGGCGTGAGGGTTCATTGCTATCATTCAATCATTGCTAGCACACACAGCTTGGAGTAGGGACTGCTGGGTCCACCTGATGCCCGGGGGAGCTTTCGTGCCATGCACCACTTTGAGTCAGCATGCTATATCTCCCAAAGTGAAACACTGAACAATGTTAGAAAAAGAACGTTGGGTTACTTATTGTAATCCCTGGTTCTTGATAAGAGTGATGTGTTTCACCAACACATCCCTTCTTGTATGGGTACGGAAAGAAACCTGCTTAGAATGAGTTAGAAGGGGTAGGTTGGCCGTGATGTTGGATGGTGGGTGAAGCCACGGACACGGCTCAACCTGTCTGTGACAGACAAACGTGATGTCATAGGAGCTTCTGTAGTTAGTCACGCCAAGGCGATTCCCATAGTGATACACCTCACTCTGTTATCAAAGAACCAGAGATTACATTAAGTAACCCAAAATTAGCTCCAGCTAATACAGTAATGAGTAGATTACAAGCTGATTACATCCGTTTGCTTCAATAGATATGCCATAGATAACAGCGCCTGTGAACCAGGGTTGTCTTGAAATGGAGATACATGGAGTTATGTTTTAAAGAGGAATTAGTTACTTATCAAGTCTTTTGAATTAATGTTTCTTCACAGAAAAACTTAACTGCATAAAAGTTAGAGACTGCTCATTACATCCTAAGTAAGCAGACCTAACATAGTAATCAACAGTACACTTGTGAGAAAACTAAATTCATGAAGTTGCCTGGGCGATCGCTGCTTCCCCATTTATCAAAATGTTACAAACACACTGCAGGGTTACTGGATGCTAACTAGTTATTTGTTTATATGTTGACTGGAGTTTATCGGGACATTTTTAATCAGTTCATCGGAACAAAATGCTGTAGAGATTTGCATTAAGTAATTATTTATAATGGATCCTGTATCGGTTTGGTTTGAACAACACAGCTACTGTTATCTGGAAGCATGATGCAAGCAATTGATGGTAATTAATAGATGGGCTAATTCGATTCCTGCTTGTCTGTAAGCGTTCTGTCATAACAGAACAAACTGAAAGACAGTTGCTGTTCTTGTAAAGCTATTTCCCTCAGAGAGAAAGCCTCTTGACTTTGCATAAAGTTTTCAAAGATAACAGCTGTGTTGGAACATAAAGGTCTTTGCTCTCCCAGTCAAACTTTTCCCTCTGGGTTAGAGACAATCATTTCTGCTAATGCTTTTAGTCAGAGTTATTCGTTTTTGTTTTCAGTATTTTGGATTAGCAAACAAGTTTACTGTTGGTCTGGGTGTCCAGTATATTCATCAAGTGATAATACGATGAAATCTGTTAAAGCATGTTACAGTAATGTGACACAAAAAATCCCAGAGGATTTTGCTATGATGATGCTCCCATGACAGCAATGTTTCCAGCAGAGTCAAATTGACCTAAAATGGCATTACAGACTACAGCAGAGAGACTCTGTGGTTTAACAGAGAGGGGCTCAACCACCTGTGAGGTACAGTTTTGGTTCACAGTAGTTAATCCAGGACTTGATGTCTTAAATGTCCTAAAACTAATCTGGTTATTATTATCTGATCAAAATAAACGATTACTGAGCAGCAATCAGCTGCAGGCAAACAGCAAAGGGTGGATAAAGCTGAAGGTCAGCTGCTGAAAAAATATAAAACTATGCTGAATTCGCTAAATGCAAATAAGAAGCTTGACTAAATCTGGTCAGTTTGTTCATAGCTGAACTCTGACTGCTGATAAGTAAATAGCGCAATTTTCCCTTTTTATTTTATTTATTTCCTTCTGAACATATGCAGCAACACTACAAACTGTACACGGTCTTCGCCGCATTTTGATTAAGGTTTACAAAAAACAAACAAAAACAGATAAATGTTGCTGTTGTGCACAAATTTGTATAATCTTGCACCCCTCTCCTTTTCTGTTGGTTTGAAAAGTATGGAAAATATGGAAGCAGTTTTCTTCTCGTTTTGATAATTTATGCTGTATTTAAGTGTAAAATAAATAAAAAAACAACACACTTTAATGTATTTAAGTTGGCTCTTTACCAACTTTACCTCAGTTCCTTCCCACATATACAGTATAATATGTTTGATTTAGTTTATTATGTTCCATCTGATTTTCTTTTACTATGGTTCTGATATCTAACATTTAATAAATATAAAAAAATAAGCAATGAATAACATTATTTCCTGGAATAAAATGAAAATTTTTCCTTGCAGTAAATTCTACAAAATTCTCCTTCATCCAGGACATGGCAACCACAATACTCCATTTATCCTAGGGGGAATTTAAACAGCCTAGGGGCTTGTGTGTAACTTACCAGTTTTCAAAGTGCAATGAAATGATCTGAAGGTGTTTTGAATGAAGATTTGTTTGCCAGAAATATAATGGCTTATATATTTTTTCAAGAGCCCACATGTACTCACACCTGTTGTTTAATAAATGTAAAATTTGGGGTTTGAATTTGTTCCTTCAAGTTAGGGAGAATAACTATTAGTGACTTGGGTCTATAAAGACTGTGAAGAAAAAGGCCTCTTGAAGGCTAACTGCTTTTCTACAACCGTAACTATAAAAAAAACATTTTTCATATTGATTTGTCAAAATAACTAAATTTAACAAAACAATGGTTTTGTTAAAGGAAAAACATATTAGTTGTGTCATGAAAGACAGAACATTGGTTCAACATAAGTTAAGTTTTCACGTGTTAAAATCAAATTCATCATGTGATGTTTCTAAAACATGAGTTTTAAGAAAAGCAACAAGGAAAAGCCTGAAACTGTTTAAGTAGAAAACAGCTAAAAGTGGCTAAATGCCTAGCAGCGGTATTCAGGAAGAAAACAGGAATCTGAACAAACTGGAATCTGAACCGCAAAACAGGAAATTTATTCTGACCAGCAAAGGCCTGACTGGTCAATGGAGGGAACTGCTTCAAGGCACCAATGAAATAAAGAGGTTTTTCTTTACAATTTTGCTATGCATCCTTTTCCTAAAGCAATGGAACAGTTCTGCATCATATCAACTGCTTGGCTTCTTTGTGAAGACGGTCTTTACAAATAAACATATGTGTGTGTGTTTATTTTTTTATTGTATGACGGTATTTTAAGTGCCTAAAGAAAATGCATAAACCTGTATCGTCTTTAAAGGCTTTAAACATTATGATTTTTGTCTAGATTGACCAACACACAACTGTTGGTAAAGTCAAGAATCTCAGCTCTGTTGAGTCCAATGCAGGACAGGTTTTACAACCACAAGCATCGAGCAGCCGCTCCAAGCCTCGTTTGTATTTGGGCACTGCAACACAATAACTGCAAGTTTTGGGTTTTTCTTTTTTGTTTGGATGATGACATTTCTATATTGATGCGGATGTTGAAACAAGCATTCTAGAAATTACAAATAAACACATTAAAGAGCAATTGGCATGTTCCTAACAGAGTCGGGATGACATCCTAAGGCATTATTTTTAATTTTAATTTAATTTTTTTATTTAAGTTTAACATCCTGCAAGTTTATTTATGACTCTTATTTAAAAAAAAGAGAAGTTATTCGCTGGTTAAAATGAGTTGGCCATCCGTAGACATTCGTATCAGCAATGTCGCCACTGTCACCACTTTTAAACTATTTTTGTGAGTAATCTTTTAATAATCACATAGTAAACTAGAAAATCTCTCTGAGAGTTCAGACCTCTGCAGAGCAGTTTGGTTTTTTTGTTTGTTTTCAAAATAATTTGATAAGTGTTGGGCGGATTTTGCTCAAATTTTCACAGAAGGGGCATATTATAACCATTAAGAGGCCCTCCCCCCAGATGGTTATCCGGATCATCACCAAAGTTCAATCATTTATCAGTGGTTATAATACGCCCCTTCTGTGAAAAATTGAGCAAAACCCATCGGACACTTTTCAAGTTATTTTGAAAACAGACATACAAACACTGATGAAAACCTCCTTGGTGGAGGTAATTATTGGTACAACAAAAACGAACTTATGTTTACACTATGTTCAGTTTCCATGACCATGAAAACATACCACTAGCATTTGGAATCAATTTGATATCCATATTAGCTCAAAAGTTATTGACAAGAAACGAGTTCCCCAGAATGGCGTTTTTTTTTTTTTTTTGTTGGTTTTCATCTTGATCGAACTCCAGAACCATTAAAGATGTCATTTCTGAAAACACTCTACTGAATCAGCAAAGCTTCAGGTACAATTTGGTGTTAGTTACATATCTCTAACTTCATATAGAGTCACAGAACCTAATCATCCCACTCTCCAACTATTTTCCACCATTCTGGATCACCGGATCCAAAATACTTCTTTGATAACAACTTAACTATCCTAAGTGATGGTAACAGTTTTATCATGCCATTCTATCTCCTGTTTATAAGTTGTATTGCAAAAATATATAAAATGGCCCTCTCTCGCAATGTTAAAGAATCCTTTCAAAAATTCCTGTATCTGGATCCTGATCCGGATCACCAGCAAAGATAAAGGATTGGTCCTTAGCCCACGACGCAGCTTTGGTAAAATTTTCAAGCAAATCCATTGATTATTTTTCTGTAAAGTTGCTAACAGACTAACAAACAAAGCAACACTACCGAAAACATTACCTCCTTGGCAGAGGTAATAATATTTAAGAACTTTCTAGCGGTTCACATCTAACTAAGGTGCAAATGAGGCAGGGGCAAATACTTTTTCCCTTCGCTATAGTTCAACACTTGTTGCAACGCTGGTGGAAATCACAGAGGACAAGGAAATCGTATATTTCTGCTGAATTAAATTTTTTTAGCTTCTTTTCTATCTTTCTGTTTTGCACCTTTTAATAAATGATTTTTATTTATATAGTGTCTATTCACAGCACATCATCAGATTGATTAAAACTTTTTAATGTTAAGGGAACCAACCTGAATGAATGAGGTCATCGACTTTGCAGGAATAAACTGTGAAAAACCTACAAATGAAATGAACTAACTGGGAAAACTAACTAGGAAGGCAAAATTTTCAAATTAGCAAAGGTTACGCAACATTACATTGTAGACAAAGAGTAGTAGTAAAACCATTGTAATACTGAAACCTTAAGCCTCTGCTTTCTTTGAAAGGAAAGTAAATACGTTGCAAGCAACACATTATGTCATATGATTGGATGACCCATCCTTTCTATAGGTTTGAGTGGTCCAAATGAAACACTGACAGCAGAGGGGATCCGCTGGACTCCATGCAGCCAAGAGAAGCTCAGACCTTCACTACACGCATGTTCACCAGAGCATAGGCTTCTCCACGAGAAGCGCATAAAAACTAACATCCCTGCGTGTTTCCCTTCTCTCAGGTGAGGCGAGAAAAAAAACACCGCACCACCCTCCGTACGCATGCATCTCCCGGAGACTTTCGGAGGCTTCTTCGCGCACTTTTACATTGCTATTAAGCTGGTGCTTCCTGCTGACTCTTACAGTTCACTGTAGAAATGTTGTTAATCAAGATAAAGAAGAAAACACCAACAACCTGCATGTAAACGGACTTACCGTTGCTTCACTGCGCTCGGAGAGTTAATACAAGAGTGGCTCCATAAGAAAAGAAAAGTGCTTTGGTTTAAGAGGCGGACTGGTGCTCAGGGCGACATGCAACTGAGTCAAGGAAATAAATTAAAAATCAAGAAAAAATGGGTACCGCTCTGTGTTTCCGCCTTCCTGGGGAGAAGTTGCTCTCCTGCCTCAGTGAATGACTTAAGAAAGATGAGAATAGCTCCTTTCCTCTGCCTTTGTCTCTCACACCCCCTCCCTCACTAAACATGATTGTGGCCGTTTCCTCTCTAGGGGCGGATAACCTACAACCATTGTTAAGATGTAGGTTGACCCCCAAAATCTCAACCCGCCAATTTACCCTTCTTTTAACATTCAAGTGTATCAAAAAAAAAAAAAAGAATATTATTAAAACAAGCGCATCCATAATAGTAATGTTAAACTTCACATCATGTGGATTCATCACAGAGTAAAATGTTTTAATCGTTTATTTTCATAAATGGACAAAAATCGTCTTGTTTCTTTAATGTTACAGAAGACAAACAGAAAAAAATAAACACAGAAATGTTCGTTTATGAGCATTGCAATGACTGAACCATTGGGAAAACTTCAGACTTGACTGTTGTCCAACAGACAGACCTTCAGAACATGGCTGTTCACAGACTGCTGCGATCAAGCCTGTTGATGGAAAGTTTACTGGAAGGAAAAAGTCTGGTTAGAAATTGTGCACTACAACTGATTGATTGACTAATTGATGCAAAAGTCTTTCAAGAGTTTGGAGAAGATCGTCATGAAAGCAACCGCAGCTGGAGCCTGGACCACACAGACGTATCCAGAACACAGACTGGAGCTGTTAGGCCAGTGCATGTGTCAAGATACTTCTGAGCCAAATAGCGTCAGAGGATGATTTAGGGAGCCATGTCATCTGCAGGTGTTCGAAAAAAATGTTTCTAAAGTCACTGTGGACATTTAACGGAAAATCCCGATCACTTTATGCATCCTTCTGCAAAAAAGGTTCATGAAGATGTTGATCGATTTTTTATTAGCAGTAATGTACACCCAGCCTTAAATCTACCAATACCCACTTTGATGACTATGGCATCACTGTGCTTAGTTGAACAAAATACTGGCTTGACCTAAAGCCATACAAAAATCTCTGTAGTTTTATGAGGGAGGAACATGGGAAACAGAGAATTAAACAATGTAGACAAGCTGAGGGTCTCAAAGACAGAAACCCGAAAAAAGCCCCTGTGTTAATGTTTTAATGTCATTCTGACCCCACAGTAAAAACATATACCTCTCATGGACATACTGTATTTTTTAACAGGAGGCCAATTTCAAGATTAGCAGAAATGTAAGAAATTGATTTATTTTTTTTAAACCAAATAACTACGAAAGACAAACTTTTGAAGGATATTCTAATGTACAGAGATGCTATTGCTAAATGCAAGTGCATTCAACTTCAGATTAGGTATTGAAGCGTTACTAATTTGGTGGTATATTAATATCTTAAAACTATATCCACTAAGTTCATCTAAGGTGGATACATACTGGACAGGCCAGCAGTCTATCACAGGCCGAGGACATAGAAGCATAAAACACAAACAGTTAATAGTTATGTTTTGGAGGAAACCAAAAGTACCTGGAGCGAACCCACTCGTTCACAGGCAATACTGTCTATACTAAATAAATATTTAAATTCAAAATGGAAAAAACCCACTTTGAATAATTTTAGCCTTTTCTGTTTTGAATAAAAGCATTAAGTTCATTTCATAGATTTTTCAAGGACTATAGAGTTTAACTCAAAGTCATACTGAGAACCTCATGTTGATGGCAACAAAAGATGAAAAACAATACTGTTCAAAGTTCTTTTACTACAGGAGAAAAAGCAACAGAAAACAATCACAGAACATGTTCTAACAGCTGATAATTATGATAATGTGCTTTTACACTTGAAGAAACACACACATAAGTCCGTTTTTTTCAGCTTTTATTTGCACAAACGACTCGTTCAATAATGCAGGTATGTGACTTTTTGATGAAAAATAAAAGGCTGCAAAAACACAAGAGGCAACTTTGAACAAAGGAGAAATACTAACGCAGGTTCAGTGGAAAACTGAGTAACTTCAAGTAAACAAAAATAAATGTAGTGGGATGAACCCCCCCCCCGCTCAGAACAACACACTGTTAGAGCATCATTTAAGCTCCTTATGAAATGCCCATCATCAGGGCTGCATCACAGGGAGGTGGAATGTGCTTTCTAGCTTCTGCCAGCTGTCTGGTCCCATCTCAGCAGGCCGGGGCTTCAGTGTTCATCAATCACTCAACATTGGCACATGCTGGACCTTGTAAAAAGTAGTCCAGGATCACTAAAGCGTGATCAAAACACATTCTGCTTCAAGAAGACTCCAAATTTCTCAGATTCCTGTCAGGCGCAGTAAAACACAAGGGAGGGTGGCAGCTGAATTAAAATATGGCGCTATAAACTTTAGAGTGATAATCAACATCACGTTGATACATACCACCTCATGAAAAGAAGCCAATACCTTAGAACAGTAGTAAATAACTTGTTCAATCTTGTATACGAAGCATAAACAGCCATTGTTGGAGGTTCTTGTGCCATCTTTAAATCTCCGAATGTCTAAAGCAGATGTACACTGCAGCGATGAGGCCTGGCAAACGCTGCAACTTCCACATCCCAGGCAAATATAGTGCTTTCCCTTGTTGCTATTGATACCACTGGCAGATCCAGACTGAAACAGTGTGTAGTCACCCTTTTGGGAGACAGATGAGCGAGTCCAAGTTCTGCTTCCACACAACGGTTCAATGCAATAACTGTCAGTGTTTCTAAACAGGCACAATCAACACTGAGAACATTTTAGGACGCAGTGTCCAACACTGACACAGGCCTGGAGGAAAGGCAAGTCCAACATGTTGAATTCTCAGTAGCAGAGGCCTCGGCTTAACTCTTAAGGCAAGAACATTGGTGTGGCATACCAAAAACAGCTTATCTCAGTGCAGCTACTTGCTGTGTGTGCAATAACTTTATAGACAGGTTAGACACCAAAGTAAGGACTTCATCTAGGCAAATAAATACAAATAACAAAAAACCTTGGTATGTGAGGAACAAGCAGCACACAGCAGCCACAAATCTATTAGAGTTAATACATGGCATTTACAGTGTGAATTATTATACTAAACAAGAACACTGCACACGGTCGCAAAGTTACAGGATGGATCACATTTAGTCAGATAACTGAAAAAAAAAACGAAAAAAAACAAGAATATGACATTTGGGAGGTTTAACCACCAGCTGAGATCAGATCAGATTCATGTCTGCATGATGAATATGGAGTCACGTCAGTCTGAGAATTTAACCGATTTCTACAAAATAAACGGATTTTCTACAAAGCAACACATGAGTGGTGCTGGGATGCCTTTCCTTAGACTCAGGCACTTGTTTCCATGCTAGGGCCGTTACCTGTGCCAGTCTCACATTAAGCTTTGCTGCTGATCCCTTCCAATTATTAGGAAAGTACAAAACAATGTAAATGTAAAACCAAGGACCTCTGCTGAATTCTTGAGACTAGAACATGATATTTTTTTTACATGATATTTTTAAAGCAAAACACAATCGGCTGATGATTGCATTCTGTTCATATTTAGGTTTTAAAGAAATGACGTGTGCATCATATGCCGGATGAATATGGTGGAATTGCAATGCAAAGATAACTATCAGCTGTCAAGCAAACTGTGTCTTTATACACATTAAAAGAACTTTCACAGGTTTCTGAGTGAAAACCCATTACAGGGTGTTAGTGTGGCTCAACCTGTGACAGAGTGGGAGAACATAACATGCTTTGCGCTTGAAAAGCGTTGCGATATGATAGTTTTAACAGACAGAAAACAAATCATCAGAAAACTGTTGCAAAGCAGATTTTCTTGTTTTCTGCATTAAACCTACTCAGGCACTTTATCCATTGAACAAGAGGCATCTGGATCACACTGTAATGTTCGGAAGACTTGATGCAAACCTCCCTTTGGTCCCTTGTTTTTTTAAACAAGGGACTAACAAACAAGGCTGAGCAAATATTCTGTGGTAAACAAAAAACATTTTGACGATTTATCATTGATTGAATTTGGGTTGAAGCAACCTCCTGTCAACAAGTGGCAAAAAACAGGACAAAGGCCCCAAAGAAGGCACTTCTTTTAATGGCTTACTAGGTCAGAAGTTAACTTGTGATTGAGCCAGCTGTCAACGGCATAAAATACTGAGCACAGACGTGCAAAGGGAGAAGGAGGTATACCAGTTGATGATGGAAAGGTTGTTGGGAGCTCAGGAAGGTCAATGGGCCTCTGACTGCTGCAGGTGCACGGCGGCTGAGAGGTCAAGTCTCAAAGTATTTGTAGATGGCTGTGACGTACGTCATGACGCTCTGCCAATCGGGTCGCTCTGTGTGGACCATCTCATTAATGTCCTGGAAAAGAGAAGGAGGGGGTTTAAACAACAGCAGGAACAAGGTGGTGGTGCTTGTTAAAAACGAGCCAAACAACAAACGAGAGCAAGAGATTTTTTTTTGCACGTCGTGGTTAAAACCATGTCCTTCCTGCAGGTACGGTTACCAAGCAACAAAGTCACTTCACCAGTTTCCGAGCAACAGATGTGTTTAAAGATGGATTCTTTATCTTTAGGCGAGATGCTCTTTCACCTATTACAAAAAATATTTGCTAAACTTCAAAACAGGACAGAATTTTAAAAAATGCAGCCCCTCTTGAATTTATGAGACAGACAGGTAGAGAAATAAGGCTAAGGTTATAATAATAATAATAATTATGTAAGAAAAGGAAAAGTATCGATTTCCAACATCCATATTATGAGGCGAATCAGACCAGTACTAGTTTAACAAAACATGATATATTTATAGAGGGAAAAGGGTATTATTTCTTACCCAAAATAATGCTATTATTATAAAGCCTCAGCATCACCTCACTATGAATTTGACAACATGGCATACAGACTTTGTTTATGAGATAGGCCAGGCTACCACAGGTGAACTCTGCAGCAAGAGGGGAACCTGTCACTTAAATATGGCAGCAATGACCCAATAATAATATTGCTTAAAATTAAATTCCATCAATTCTGAATGGCAGACGGTTGGATGGGGAACCAACAATGTAAACGGACTAATAACTATCTACAAACATTTAATCCAAGCTCAGACATGATATGTATAAAATACTAAGGTAAAGAACAGAACTGTGGCGTGAAGGCAAAGCTGGACCCATACCCTCAGATATGTGGCAGGACTTTATATACCACTAAACCCTCCTCCATTACTTGCTCTTAGATACACATTAACAATGTGCAAACATTCACAACATGACAACAGCTTAAGAATCACTGTTCTGACCAAACGGTATGCCTGCATAATTTCAATGTAATTATATAGTCCAAAAAAATCTATGTTTTGTCATCTAAAACACAGAATCATCCGTACGCCAACATTACCCTTATTTTCAGCCACACTGTTATTAGTCTTATACACATACAGGGGCTGGACGATACGGCCAAAATTTATATCACAACATATTTCTTAATTTCGGTCCATACAACATAATTTTGATATTGATGTAAAATAAAGAATAACAGCTTTAAAAAGACAGACAGACATATATTCAAAGTTATGACAAATATTTTGCAATGTTTACCAAAATCCTCCAACATAACATTTAATAAATATTAGCTTTGAAAAACAAAAAATACATAAAATTACATGAAAACCTGAAACATCGGTCAGTGAAAAATAAGAGATTTGTGTAAAAGTCAAATCACCAATATTGAATTAAACGCGATATACAGTGGGGAAAATAAGTATTTAGTCAGTCACCAATTGTGCAAGTTCTCCCACTTAAAAAGATGAGAGAGGC
>JAUZNJ010030267.1:0-14884 GCA_034780135.1 Jordanella pulchra
GGATCAGTCAGAACCTGTTAAGGTACCGTCCGAACCGAACTGTCTGTTATATGATCTGACCCACTGGCTAACCGAACCTCCCGGTCTGCAGACCTCAGAGATTCCTGTCCCGGATCCGAACCAGAACCAGAACCAGATCCGAACCAGAACCAGAACTGAACCAGAACCTGTTTACCTTTGTTTATTCTAAATAAACTTGTTGAACTTTTCCTCTGCCTACTGTGGTGTTCTGCATGTGGGTTCGACACCTCAAGCCCACCATGACAATATTATCTCTTTAGTATATTTATCTTGAGACTTTTTGGCTAGATCCAAGATTGTTACACTTGGTTAGATGAACATATGATCATTCACACACCTTTGAATTCAACTAACAATAAATAAACATTTCTTAAAATAAGTGTTGGTCTACATTCCTACCCTCAGCTATGGTCATGAAGCGTGGATCATGACTGAAAGAACGAGATCCCGGATACAAGCGGCTGAAATGAGCTTCCTCCGCAGGGAGGCTGGGCTCTCCCTTACAGATAGGGGGAGGAGCTCAGTGATTCAGGGGAGACTCGGAGTAGAGCTGCTCTCCTTCACATCGAGAGAAGTCAGCTGAGGAGGCTCGGACATCTTTTTTGGATGTCCCCTGGACGCCTCTGTCGGGGGGTGTTCCAGGCACGTCCCACCGGGAGGAGGCCCAGGGGACGACCCAGGACACGCTTGGGGGACTATGTCTCTCAGCTGGCCTGGGAGCTGGAGGAGGAGTCTGAGGGAAGTCTTGGGAGTCTCTGCTGAGAGCACTGCCTCCACGACCCGGTCTAGAATAAAGCGGAAGATGAGACCAGAAGTGTATTTGCTCTAAATTTGAGCAGGTAAATATGATGAGCTTGAAACAATAAGAATATTTTTGCCTATAGAGTAAAATAGATTGCAACAAAAACTAAGAATGCAAACAAACTTGCCTTGCTTTAAAATCACAAAAATGATCACTTTTATGAATAATTAAAAAGTCCTTTTAGATAAATAGTGCAGAAAGAGGAGGCCAAGTTAATTGGTTTATACACTTTGGTTTTAAGATCGTTGAACTTCAAGATGTTTCTAATTGTATGGAAAATGTAGCATTAGGGGAGAAATGGCATTAATATTTGTAAAATTATCTCAAACTATGTTTTCTTTCAATTTCCATTAACTGTAAAATATCCAGTTGAGATTATTTCTTTGCATGATTACTAACTGATGTAATGAATGGAAACTAAAATGTTGCCTTTGTTGTACCTATTCAGCCAGATCTGTTGTATAACAGTAATTTTCTAAATTTCCATACATCATTTTAAGTTTTTGTTTTTTGTACCCCAGATGGACATCTATGAAAATAATTCAAAATAAATGTGTAATTAGATGAAAGTTTTTTGTTCCTCCCAGCAGCCCAGAAGTCCTGTTCACTAGCTCTGTATTACAAGGCAGAAGAAGTGGCTTGATGGGGGATCTGCAACTGGAAGCTTCTTTGAATCCTTTCCCCGGGTCTGTTTACACATATATATCTATAGATATATATATAGATGGAGATGAGCTAAAAGGTCGATATTTTCCAAGGCTCAGAGAAAGGTCTGTAAAGCAAGCAAACACCTTGGCTCTCGCACAGGAGAGCCATAGTGAACAAACTGAAAGGGTGTAAGGGGGGATTCAGGTGGCTTAATGGATAAGGCTTCGGCTTCTGGTGGGATCTTTTTCTTATTTGTTTCTCGGCCTCCCCCCCTTTCCTTCTCGTTTTTGCTTTCTATTACTATTTGTTTTCACGCTCCAAAGGCTTCATTTGAAATCCTCTCCTTCCAACCATTCAGTTTGCGACATCAGCAGCTGGTAGCTAAAAATTGAAACACAAGCTCGACCAAATGCCTTATCTTTGCGATGTCTGCACACGCATTGAGCTTGTACAAGACGCTCTGACTTAACAGCACAATAAAAAAAGGAGATAGATAGACGACAAGGAGTAACAGGATGTGCTACTATAAGGTTGTCCACATTAAGTGGAGAAAACATTTCAGCTGCTTCAGATGATTCCTTTTCCACACTATTATTCTCACTTTCTTTGTGAGTCTGTTTCCCCCTGGAAACAGCCACAGCATGTGTCTTTTGGTAGTGTTCATCAAAGAGCAGTGGCTCCCCAGACGCTGCTACAAGAATCCAGGATCAGGTTGCTTCACTTTTATTTATATGTCATTGCGGGTTTTTTTTTTTAAATATCTCCCTGCAATGGGAGAGTGTAGTTTTTTTTGACCCAGCTATTATTTTTGCGGTAAAGACCACAGAAACAGACCTCCGATTCTCTAAGGAGTCAGAATCAAAGACCCCAAGACTGGAGAAGGAGGAAGAGTCGCTCGGTTTAGGTATTTTCAGAGCCACTCATCCACTTAGCTGTCAAGCAAGCAGCCTCTCGACTGTCTGCTGATGCTTGATGAGGTGCAAGACATGCCTGAGCATTAATGGAAGTGAAACCAAAATAAACCATTTTCAAGTACAAAAGGAGTTGCGTATGTGGGGCTTGGTTGTGTTGCCTTTGATTAATTTCTCCAGGGAGAAGTAGGACCGTATTTGTGCATTTTTGAAGAGGAAGAGGATGAAAAAAATACAAAAAACAAAACAAGGAAGATTCCAAGTTTGCCACCAGAAATCAATTTATTAGAGAGGGCAGCATGTCTAAAAATAGGGAAGCCCCCAAACAACAGTGCTAGAATTAATTGTTCTGATTCCAAGGGAACGCAAGGAGACTCCAGAGATCCAAAGTTTCCTCTGTTGTCTTGTATTCGAGCGAAGAGGTACGGCAGCATTAGTCTGGTCTAGTTGTCAACTTCTTTTGTTTTTTTTGGTATATTTCTGCTTGTCTGCTGGTGTCAAACAGAACTGGATCTCAATCACACGCCATCTTACCACTCGTCAACAGCACCGCCAGCTGTCTTTTTTGACAGTAGATGACGATTTATCACAAGTTCTACTTGGTAAATACACAATAAATGTTTTGTCACACTACACCAAGTTCTTACTGTTTTGTGTGTGTGTGTGTGTGTGGGTGGGGGAGTGCTGAAGGGTCCTTTTGGGGGCTGATGTGCTGTTTTTAATGAGATCTCTCAGCAGTGTTTAAATATTTAACCGTTCCCGGTGAAGCCTCCCTAACAGCCGCCAGGCAAACCCGGTGAGGTTTCGTGCAATCATGGCAGACAATACAGGACCCAACCCCTGAAAAACATTGGAAAATACGCCAAACCTGAATATATAATGGCTTTGTGAATACACTGCATGCTGAGCGTAATACCTTCACCTATCGACAGCAATCCTGTCTATGCCCTCACAAATAAGCACCCAGACACCGTGACAAAGGGTGAGCAAGAAGTTAAAAAGCTCTTGAATTATACATTGGCTTTTTAATGGGATATTTTCTAAACTTTTCTTTCCCCCCGTCGGTGGCTTTCTTCTGCTTTTTCTTCCTCGTTTTGAGCTTTTGCTGTTCACTTTTGAGAAGCGTTTCACCGACGATCTGTTCAACTCCTACACCCTTCATGTTTTTCTATCCCACCACCCATCATTCACAGAGAGCGGAGCCAGGGTGTCTGCCACCACCTGCTGTGTTCAGAGGGATCTGATGCTGGTGTGTGTTTGTGTGTGAGTGCGCCTTTTTTATGTGCTGAAGACTGAAGCAAGACGAAAGACTTAAACTTTGCATCTTCACACATAGACTGGGTGGACGACATGTGATGTTTATCCCGTGAATTTAAGTCTGAGGGAGTATAGAAACCTTGAATAAACAGTTTATTCACAAAGATTTCTTTAGGGGATCCTTCTCTATAAATCTTGGCCTACATATGTTGTAATTATTCTATTAACTTCAAAAATGTTGTTTGTGATATTTAAAAACTCATAACAACTTAGAGAAATTATCTTAATCTTTTATTATATTTTTCACCCATGGAGGTTGCCATTTTTTCAATGAATGCTGGGTTGATGATGTGGTCTAACTGGATTAAACACAGGAACGCTAACATTACCACAGTCATCGTTGCATCGTTGCCTCAGAGTCTTCACAAGCGGCCTTCGGTCTACTGTTTTTTATATTAGCTATAGCTAACGCCATAGCAGAAGCTAACCTGAAATCTAAACCAAAAAGGAAGATAATGAACAACTGTTTAAAATGATCTAAGACATCTTTCAGTGGTTGTAACACATTGTTCTAATATATCTGAGAAAATGTTTGGATCCTGATGAAGCTGTCCATCTGGGTTAGCATCTGCTAGTATCAGCAGCACAAACACCATGTTCTTCGGCCAGCTCTCCCCTCTTCTTCCGTTTGGTCCTCCTCATCTTCATTGTTTCTTGTGATTTCTACACTGTCATCGATTTCAGCTCACTCCAGTTCAAACTGAATACATTTAATATAACTAAATGCGTTTTTGGCTGGATAAAGCTAGCAATACAGGACCTACCATATGTAATTTACCCAGAATGCTTTGCAAACAACATGGCGACTAAAGCTGTGTCTCATTTAGCGAACTGCGTCCTTCGAAGGACGGATATCTGCAGCCTGCTAAATGAGACACAGCTTAAATGTTTCTAAAACTAAACAGCTGAGAGTATTCTACTGTACTGTATTTACATCAAAAATACATATTTGTCATATAAAGTCTATTGTTACAACAAATTGTTGATACCTTTAAGCTAAATTATATAAAGAAAATATCTGTTAAATAACCATCCACTTTATAAAGGTAATTCTGTTTCATAGCTTATTAATGTACGCAAATAGAGAATCAACCAATCAGATGGCATAATTTATCATTTAATAACTAATGGAGTAAGCAATGGAATTTAAATGGCATTGGTTTAAAAAATGTTTACGGGGGGGGGAACCAATGTGATCTGAGGGTTGTTTGTAAAGTATTTCAGTCCTTACTGATGGTCTATAGATTGATTTCATTTTCACAGAAGTATTGCACATGAAGCATGTCATTATGGGTAAAAGCAAAGACTACTTTTGTGACCTTTGTTACCTTATTACTGCAAAACAAGCTAATGTTTGTGGCTGTAGTCAACTTCTGGGCTATAATTTTGGATTGAGGAAAAATGTATTTTTCTATTTAACAGCCATGATAAGATGCTAAACCAGATATTTCTGACAGTCTATTATTTTACACATTTTTACTTTTGCTGTAAACAAAGGCTTTTTATGTGTATTTTCACATTAGAAGAGCTTGATGGAAACAGCTAACTTTCAATCAACTTACTAATTTTGCAAAAAGATTTTTACACGTACTGGAGGTGTTTTTCTTTTGCTAAAATAAGTTCTGATGTAATGAAAACTTACCTCATTTAACTGATCAACTGTTTCTGCTTTGGCAGCCCATTAGACTCACATTTTCTTTTCACTCAAAATTTTTATGAGAACTGTATGGACACAGCTAAGCTAGTTTTCTACAATACTGGACATGTTCTGGAGCTACCAACAAAAACAGCTTTTTGCTGAATAAACAGCTATTAATTTCTAGTGACATTAAACCTAACTTGTAATACGAACTCTATTGTGTTGCCTGTCTGTGTGCGTTTGTGTTGTTATTGACATGTGGTTTGAATTTCCTGTCAGGGACCCGTCAGAAACATGTTTACCAAGAAATGCATTGATGTTTTCAAGGCATATTTTCCCAGATGTGTTTTTAATCCACTTTTATTTATTCTCCTCTCACTCTGCCGATGATGCTGTAATAAAGCTTGATGTTTGTGAATATCTATACGGACGACTAAGGCTGAATGTTTGAAGGTGGTTACTGAAGGTGGCAGATGGAGGAGCGAGGACAGTCTAAGGAAACGTGCGTACCTGACAACCAGAGGAATCTAGAGGGACCCGCGTTTGCAGATGACAACATATCCACAACACCCCGCGTCACTCTCACCACCCCCACTCTCATTTCCACCTCCTTCCAGTCCTCCCTTGGCTCTTTTTTTTTCTCTTTCGTGCTTCCCCTCCCCCACCCCAGATAACTCATCTCTGCCTGTTCATCAAAAGTCCTCCATCTTTGCTGTTAGGCCTCCCTGATTGAAGGGAGCATTATTAGCCCCTGCTAACCTGCCCTGTCACTGTTTAAAACGTTGTTTATTTGACGTGGGATGTATATAGACATTGCTGACGGGCTTCGGTTTTTTGGCAGACACTCTGTGCCAAATCATATGCATGACTCCTCTTGCCGCGCTGCTTCATGTGGCTGCCAAGTGAGGTTCCGCCAAGGCTTTTGCCAAGGGAGTACAATTCGAGCCCCCCCCCCCATCAACCGAATGCACATTAAAAAGACCTTGTACTTCCTCCGCGCCCTCCCTTCACCTCCTCCCAAACCTGTACCAGCCCCGTGCCCTTCCACTCTTCTCCCACCCCCTACGCCTTAAGTCTCCATACCACACTCATTATTAATGATCTGAGGGACAGCTTTCATTTGATCTATTAGTTAGGATGGGACGGCGGCTGCTGCGCTGCTGCATCCCCGCTGGATCTTTAATTATTTCATGGAGGGCTTTCCTCCTCACCGCAGCTCCCTCTCTGTTGTGCAGATGAAATATTGAAGTTGAGGAGTGTAGTGCAAAGTGGCCTCATACAGGGTGAGTTTTCGGTGTGTGCAAATACACTCGCCAGCCCCACTTGGTTCCCTACTTCTCTGCTGCATGCAGTATTTGCGCATAAACAGCACCTTGGCTTTCATACAGCTCCCTTCAAATGCAAGGTTATTATGACTTTAAAATATGTCACCATAATAAATAAACATAAATTTTTCCCACTTTAATGTCAACTTTCAACTTTTATCATTCGGTATTTTTGACTTAAAGATTATATCAATAAGTAAGAATAAAGTTGAGCAGTCTATAGGGTCTTTAATATGGAGTGATATTTCTTCCACTATTGTTGTGAGCAAAGGACAAATTATGTAAATGGAAGGTTGAAATAAATTAAATCCAGAAAAAAACAAGGTTTTGAGAGTAACTTTACTGTTTTCTCAGATTTTGTTAATTTTTCTATTTTTCTTTAACTTTTGTTTTTCATGCTTTATTTGTTATTTTTCCGGTTTCTTAAATTTCTTTTAATCCACATTTTAGATTTTCTTCAGATTTTACAGAACACATTCTCCTCACTGCAAGCCCTATGCAAATGCTTGCTCTTCACACTCACACTGATCAATAAAAATGTTGTTGTTAGTGTCGATGTAGACCAATAAAAATGCATCTTTGCGCCTCAGTCCAGAGGAAGGCCCGCCCCCTGGAGAGCAATTTGAAAGATTGTGATTTGAAGAAAAAAAAACTCTAATCTGAAAAACAGAAATTTGGAAGAAAAATAAAGATATAGTTAAAAAAATAAAAATTGTAATTAAAAAGAGAAAAAGTATCTGACAAGAAAATGCTATTTTAAAAAATATAAACATATACAAATAAATCTTTGAAAAGTTGCACACACAGTTATGCAGCATTACATGCAAACCACAGCACGTTAAAAACAAATATAAAACAGCTGGAAAATGACGAGACAACAGTGATTTTCAAAAAACTAGAGATGCACCGATCAACATCTTTTCACTTCTGATCTGAATACAAAAAATGTGGATATCTGCAGATTGGAAAACTGCAAACTGGCAACCTTTTGAATTTCTGACCTCTGTTTGTTTTAATCTAATCATCATCTTTACTGTTTCTTTTTTAAGAAGCCGTCATAAACCCTTCCTTAGAAAAAAGTATGATCGAATGAATGTGCACATGTATAACAAAAAGGTAACTCCATGATGACACTGAGCAACTTGTCACCAGCGAATGACATCTCTGACAGCACACAACATATAAATAGACCGATTATATTGTCACAAATACCCGATCTAGAATTTTCTTCCTTATCAACACCAATACGGTTATCAAAACAGGTGAATCCCTTCAAAAATCTGACGGGAGGAAACTGATACTGGTTGGAGCCTTGTCAATCCAGAATTGGCACTGAGTATTTTTCTTGTCCTACTTTTTAAAAAAAATCTATTTCCTTCATATGTCTGACCAAAGCAGAAGGTGTTGCAAGACGTAAGCCTTTTTCTCCATTGAAAACATAAAGCCTTACTAAAACCTTGAGGTGTTTATATTGGAATGTGTTATAGTTGAACAAGGCAAAGAGTTAAAAAAGCCCAGTTTTATTTGGCATTAAAACAACATTAATCACCTCCCAAAGAGTATTATTAGTGCCAACAATAAGCTGTAGATTTATTTTTCACGGTGTGAAAAATTATTAACAGGGACAAAAAAAGAATCTTTGTTTGACCGAAAACCTTTAACCTTTCTCAACCAGGGAGCTGAAGGTGGAAGCAGTGTTCCTTGTTAAGTATCACAGTGAGACCAAGCAATTGCGACAATCGGCAAGTGGATCAGGGGGCAGAGCAGCCTTCCTAGCCAAGCTTTGGTCACCCTAAGCAGGTCATTTGTTGTTTCCGTGAGGGTTTAATTAAACCAACCTGCCATAAGCCAGATTGATGCAGTGTAGAATTCTTCACGGATCGATCTGGGAAGACTCCCAAAGAATCTGTTTGCAAAAGTGAGGAACAGTCAGGACAATTCTTCGAGCTGATTGGGTATCTGCCTCGCATGTCGAGTTTTTAGCCAATCACAGCAAAAGTAGCAGCGTGACTTGTTTTACAACTAGCGGAGTAATTGATACACCAAACTCTTACCAAATCCAGTCGGGCAGAACACACCACCATCTTCCCATCAACAAAGACAGAAATCACAACCTTTTGCTCGTTTTTAAAACAGAAATAGAGGGTATTCCAGCAAAACCAAATGCACCCGATGATTGAAGCGGTGACATCATACACTTCCCTGCATTTCATTGGTCCAAAACATTTCCGTATCAAGGCCAAACGTTTCTACTGGCTCCTGGCAAAATGTATTTATGGAAGTTTGAAAATTCACAAATTTTGCAACAATTCATCTTGCTTGCAAAGTAATAATTCAACACCTTAACAAGCAGTTGCCCTCTAGACCAGAGGGTGGCAGTAGAGTTACCCAAATCAAGTCTCGAGTCATTTGATATTATATCAACCCTAAACTGAAATAAAAATGCACTAATTAATTGTTCAAATCAACATAATAACATTACCTTTAAAGATTTAACATTGATATTAAAGATTTTGTGTTTTATGGAGGAGACGGCAAAATTATGTCCCTGAAACATTTAGGAGTCTTTTGTGTAATTACAGATTAAAAAAAAAACTGCTGTGAATACAATGTAGAAACATAAAGGATTAATTTAGACAGCAGAGAAGTAAAAACATGTGTTGAGAATTATTAACAAAGTGTTCATTAAAAAAACTGGTCTGTCCAGTGATTTTTTTGTTGGGTTTTTTTTGCTGAAAATATGGACGTTTTGCTGTGATCAGTGTAGATTGACCCCAGTTTTCTGGCTCCACCACTGAAGACAAAGGCCTTTAGAGGAAGTGATAGTGAAGAATTGCTGAAGTTAAATTAAAAGGTGTTTAAACACAATTATCTTTCATAGTTGTGCATCGATTGAAGTAATAAGAGTGAATGTCTGTTTAATTAATCAAGATATGTGTTACATATCTAAGTGCAAAGGTTTGTCATCACATATTTAGGTCTTGTTCTATAGATGCGATCCACTGTGTCTGTGGTATTTCTGTGGAATCAGGATGGACCTCAGTTTCTCACCACACCTGGATCAGACTTTAATCACTTCAGTAGTGAAGTCAAAGATTGGAAACAGATCCGTTGGTTATGAACTTTCCCCTTAAACCACAGTTCCACTTTAAAACAAATAATTCAATGTGCAAGTCACTCCAGCTGCTCCAATCTCTGTGTTTATGTTGGCGATGCAAGAGAAGCCCCTAGAAAGAAATTCCTAACGTTCTTAAAACAAAAAACTAATATATGGTGAGAGATGTGAATTATTTTATTGTGTGTGATTATGAGCCATTAGTGCCGTATTACAGTTGCACTGGAGGGCAGTAATGGCGTGGTATCACCACTCACTATTTGTTGCCAAGAAAATCAGCGTTTTACAGCATCTGACAGGAAAATATGTCTGACACCAGAGGCAAACACAACTTTGCAATAAGGTAAGCTCTCTGGCTCACAGCCTAATCGCTTTGCTCAACAGTCTCTGTGTTAGTGGCACATCTGCTGAGTCATTAGGTAGGTTATACATTATAAATACAATAAACTGGATTCAGATACCTTAGATATAGAGATCCATACTCCATAAACATGATCCCACCATATTTTACTCTATGTAGTGACATGTGTTGGTGACACTCGCCCGGGGCACTCAGAAAAACATTGCTTTGCTGTAACCGGCAGAACGAGAAGCCTTACGCTCATGTGTGGAACCATAGGGAATGACATTGATATACAGCGCTCCATTAATTGCCATATGAATGGGGTCTGCATTTGTTGGCGCGCCGCTGATGCATCACAGTAAAAGAGATGGGTCACTCTGTCTTCTCCTGCCCGCAGCTTTGCCAAGCTCATAATTACTAAAACCCCCAATTAATCTTCCCATCACAAAGGCCAAATATAGGCTTCCTGCTTGTATAAATGAGTTACAGCGTATACGCTTAGCTAATGTGCAAACTCATGCGTGTATTTAGTGCCTTCGTTCATAAAGACATCAAGTATAAACAGAATGAATTATCCTGATGGTGTAAAATGATGTACCACCCAAGTTTTCATATGTTTAGCATCAGTTGGGTCAACCAGTCTTGGGTCCAGGTCACATGGGCAGTTGCTGCCTTTAGTGGTTTTCAGATGTTTTTGTTTCAAGGTAAATGTTTAGCTCCCATTCATTCTGTTTTCTCCTTTTACAAAGTCAGTTTGCAGGAATGATGAGATTCCAGGAGGGAAACCCAGAGCTTTGTCCCATCTGGAAACACTCTCCAGCTCATCCTGAAGGATCTTTAAGGCATTTCCAGGACAGAACCCCATCCTAACCCTTCAGAAAGCTTCCTCAGCTGACGGATAAACTCTACTGTGAATGTCCAACAGATGATAGCACTCATTCTCTACTATAGCTAATGCTAATGCCCTTCGAACTTAAAAGTTTATCACAGTAGCTTCTTCAACATCTATTTCTATATCAGTTCATCAGTTATATTTCTGATTCAGCTCAGATAACGAGCAAACAGTTCTTGGTTTGATTATGCACAAATACCAAGCAGCCAAAATAAAAAACGTCACAGAAAAACACCATAGGGTGGCGGTGGGGGATCTTTCAACAAACTCAATTTTAATGAACCACCAAATGAACAGGTTTACCCTCAGAATAGGAATCAAATAATCTGAAGTAAAAAAGGACGTTTATGACATTTATGACATTAGATATTTAAACATCTGGCAGCCATGTTGAATTATGAGGTTTTTCAGAAATCTCTTAACACTTGAAGCTTCGACTTCATATTTCTGTTTATGTTACAAACTTGAAACATGAAGAAAAGTGGGGAATATCTCAGTGACCACAGAAAACCTCTGTGGCTTTCTGTGGTTTATTCATACCAAGGTTAAGTAAGTTAATGCCGGCAATACAAGCTAATAGTAAAGTTTGCTTATAGAAAGGAACATATTTACAATGTATTAATGTATTACAAGCATTTATTAAGGAACAAATTAAAATAAACTATGTTTTTGTCTGTTGTTGTTTTTTTACCATAATTACTGCCGTGTTTTAAACACACAGATTGGACTTGGAGGTTTTCACCTTTCTTTCCCTTGTGGAAAACTTTTTAGTTTTTTCAACCCAGAATCATCAGTTTCTTGTTTGTTTTTTCACTCAAACACTCAGTAGAAATAAATAAGCATATATCCACTGTCACCATTTTTGTGACAAATCTTAACAAATACATCAAGTCCTACTACTTTGTAAAAATGCCCTGAATATATGTTGGTACTTGGAAAAGTTGGAACTACATGAGGCGATGCAGACATTTGGTTTAGGACTTCCAACTTCTACTATTTCTTTTTCAACACTGTAAGGCAATGGATTGATTTAATATTCCTATGTTGTTTCATTGCTCACTGTTGGGACAGGCTGAGAAAGTCTGCAGAACATATAGTTGGGTTTGAGTTTCTTTGACTGATATATTTGACTGCTAGGATCATGCACCTGTTAAGACCTTCAACCACTTTATATAAACTTCTTGTACAAAGTGAATGAAAGGAAATAAAAGTCTTTTTACATATGATTCTAACATTTCAGCTGAAGCCCTTTGGGTGTATATATACCTTTAGAAAAAAGACATTTCTGGGAATATAGTTTAAAGTAGGTTGAATGTTGACTGTATATTTTTTAAACAGTCTGTATAAAAGAAAATAAATTGTATCAATGGTTAGAAGTTTTATCAACTCTAGTTTCATTTATTTACTTTTGCAACAAAGTTCAGAAATTAATAAAGCTTTGAAAGCAACATTAACCATCCGGCTAAGGTTTGTATGCAGGCCAGGAGCGTTTTCTTTTTCTTTCATGAGATATGTTCAAATTTAGCATTTCTTTGTTAAAACTTGAAACAACTTAACCGCCATGGTAGATGTCTGCATCTATTATTTATAGCTTAAGTGTGATTCTGAATGCTGCACAACAGCCTGTTTTGTAAAAGCACAGTTAGAAGCGAAATACAGAGTTTTTTTTTGACAATCCTCCTGTGAGAGAGTGTTTGTATTCTCCATTAATATGTATTTTTTGTCTGCTGCATGCCGTCCTGGCTCCTGGCCACTCAACCTTTACTCATTGTGAGCAAAATCTCTTTTCCACACTCCAATCTGGCCACCTGCCCCCCTGCAGCCTCATTCACAGCACCTTACTGCCACCAAGTGGCGATAGGCGGCACTGCATGAGTTGGATTCCTGGCTGCCAGCTGGGGGGTGGGGGAGAAGGAGAACTGTTTACAAGTGGCATTTGGCCCTAATTAAAAGCAGCACTTGTTGGAGCACTAGGTCTGCAGAGGGGCTTGCATCCACCGTGATGCAGGCTGGGCCGATGATCCTCCGATAAGCTTCCTCAACTCTGCACATGAAAACAAACACATCGCCCAACAAGTGAGAAATATGAGAACATGACAGGAAAACCAGAGAGTGGTTCATGCTTTTAATTTTTATAATAAATGCATTTCAAGCAAAATAAACAATCCAGATGGCTTATAGTGCTGCTTTTGTCTCTAGTCCCATAAAACCCCTGACTGTGTTGGTGATTGGCAGTCTGCTGAATCTCTCTGTCCTCCTAACTCCTTCTGTTTTCTAATTCTGCTGGCCCAACATCTGGGCGTCCCATGTGGACAGGCCATTACGTCAGTGGGGAAGATGAATGAAAGTAGCTATCGACCTGTCTGAGTAGCGACTAACTGGGCCGGCAACGGCTGCGAGTTTTGACCAGCGTAATGGAGCACAGCAGCTCGGCAACTAATCACCTGCTTTTTCTCATCAGCCACTTTTCTCACGGGACGGTAATTGATTGTTAAGTGTTTGATCGATAAGACTAAGACTGAACTGGTCAGACTGTGAAAGTGCTGTGCAGTTTGCACCCATCTGTGACTTCACAGTCAAACAGCCTTTAACCAAAAGAATTAAGCATTTGTTCTCATGTGACATCAGGCTGATTGGTTCCTGTCTCTCACTTTTTTTGGCTTTTAAGACTTTAGCCACGTCATAGTCCTCTAATGCAGAAATAGTTTTCCAGACTTATCTCTACCACATGAGATAACATACATATTTGACATTTTTGATTTCAAAACAAACAATTTCCTAAATAAATTAACATGTCTTCACGTAGTTTTTGTCAGTAGAAGTTCAGTTTACTAAAGAAACATTTGAGTTCATTTATTGTCAATAACTATCAAGCAAAAATAAGAGTTAAATCTGCATTAGAGCTAAAAATAGATACTGTGGCTTGCAAAAATATTCCCACCCCTTAAGGGCATAGTCACATTATATGGCTGTTTTCACTTTATTCATCAGTAGCTAACTGGTTAAATCCATAGTTTTCTGGAAGATTTTTTTGTTAGTAAATTAAGTCATTCAGTGTATATTTACAATAACAACATCAAATAACTGAAGGTAGGATAGAAGACGTTCTAACTCTGCTCCTCGCACCCAGTGCTGGAATTTTATTTAGACTCAAAAAGGCCTATCTGAACACTATCATGATGGATGGTTGGTGCATAAAACTTATTTTATCAGAATCAAATGATTTTGATATTTTTTGATGGGTGTATTATATGACTATGTCCCTTTAAAGGTCATAGTTACAACTTTTAATCTGAATTATTAATTGATCAAAAAGTACACAGAAAGTTAAGAATAGAGTAAAAATATTAATATTAATGAAAGAAAATCTATAATATATAAATAATTGTTTTATATATTTTGGCAGGTCCAAAATATATCAATATTTACTTTATTTGTAAAACACAAATGGGTTTAAGCTACATGAGACGGGCTGAGAAATGGCTTCTTCTTCAGAGCTTCAAACCAAACCAAAACAACAACAAAAGATAAATCCAGGGTGAGAATCTGTCAGGTTTTTGATTTTTGGTGCTGACTTGAGGAAGCAAAGGGGCTCAGAAGCAATGCAGAGGTTGCTGCATTCCTTCTGGTTAGCTGACTTAAATGTTAAGCACACCTGGCAACCAGTTGGCAAACAGTACAGACAAGAGCAGGTGAGCACGAGTGCGCCACTTACTGGCCGGGAGGAGTTAAAATGTTGCTATCGCCTTTAAGTTTTCTTATAGTTATGTCATTTTTAGGAGGGTTTGCGAATGTGTCTGTCTGTCTGTCTGTCTGTCTGTCTGTCTGTCTGTCTGTCTGTCTGTCTGTCTGTCTGTCTGTGTACAAGATA
>JAUZNJ010030268.1:0-40156 GCA_034780135.1 Jordanella pulchra
GCCCTAAAGGGTGCGCCTCACATTTTGAGAGAAAAAAAAGACTTTTGTATGCGCCTTATGGTCGTGAAAATACGGTATATCCAATAAATTTAGCAAAGGGTTTGAAGCGAATGTGTTTGCTGTAAAAAATAAACTTCTTTTTACTATTCTAGTCTCTATAGACAAGTTTCATGGGCACCTCTAGTTTATTTTCACCAACAAGGTAATTCAGCAACTTATTTCTGTTTAAATAAGGTAAAAGTGTTATAACATTGGGTAGCAATGGCCATAAATTGGGTACATTTAAATTTATTTCTCATAAAAAGGTGTTATATCAATTCCAAATACTGCTATGGTACTAAACTGGGAGGATTATAGGTCAATATGGTTGATTGATGGTTACAGAGGATGGAAAAGACTGGTGAAGACTGTGGGTAACACCTGTACAGTCCACCCTGCCACTTTATTGCAATTTTGCAATCAAAATAATAAAAAAAAAATCTCTGCTCATTCAAAGCACTATTTATCCTTGTCATTTCTAGACTTGTGTTGCTTAAGGTGGCCATATTATTTGCCCAGAGATTTTATTAGTATTGCTGTGTTTGAGAACTGTAAAAGCACCACAGCAAACAGACTACTTTTCTGTGACACTCCCCTGGGACTCACATTGGAAGGCACCAGCATGGAAGGCCAGGCCAGAGATTCAGATCTTCAGAAGAACCAAGGCTAAGGTGTGATGGTTGACACTTCAGAACCAACTTGGTGTATAAAATATCTGGACTGGAATTAAAAGGGAACCCCCGAACCCACCCTTTTGATGTGTGGCCTGCTGCTAAACACTGGGGAAAACTCAAGCTTTCCAAAACATGTGCAGATGTACAACGCCTAACACCAGTAGTTATAGACAGATGTTCTAGCTAAAACAATATGTCCCTTGATATGTGTTTACTGTTGAGTGAACACAAAGCTAAGATGAATCACATGCTATGGTATGCTACAGTAATGTTTTGAGCTGTTATAAAGCACAAGCTTATTTCATTAAGGGTTTCATGTGCTTTCTCATATGTTCATTACATTTTGATTACTAAATTATGACCAAAAGTCTTCTAATGGAATCCTAATTTCTGCTAACTGCTAGCTCACTTAAATAAGACTAAAAAACAGTTAAAAAAAGGTTATTGATTTCTGATCAAGCAAACCATTTAAAACATTATTTACCTCTTGCTTTTGCATTGTGAACTGGTTTGAAAACATTTCAATTGTTCTAAATGAGCCAAAGGCTATTTTGATCACACTTCAAATAGTTCAAGATTAACGTTGGTTGTCAAACATAAAATGTTGCTTCTCAAACATACAATCCACACATAACTGTGATACCATTGCATTATCTCATTGATAATGGTTTTCAGTCATGTTTTTCCTTCTTCTCTTTGTACATATTAGCTTAGTTGAGTTGAGTTTCACTAGTTTTTAGTCAAGTGTTTTTAACTGAAATGTTTATGAGTTGGAGCTATTAGTTTTGTTATTAAACTCATATTTTGAAAGAAAGTTGAATCAAATTTATCCTATATATGTGTGGAATTATCTGTGTGACCATGATTTGAGCTTGGTTCACACTTACATTTGTTGTTCTAACACACAGCCAGTAGGGCGTGAGTTCATAAACAATATATGGCATCTGAGTAAATAACATATTTACCACCCCTACCGGGGTGGGTAATAAATGTATTAAAATATCACAACACTGACAAACAGACCACAGTTTGTTAGATTGAAGGGTCAGCTGTCTAATCAAGAAGTCAGCAGCAAAGGAGCAACATAGGGAGCAGTACTCTCAACATTCGTTTTTACTCTGTACACCTACCAGAGAGAGTTCTTTCATCTGCAGAAATATTCTGATGACTGTATAGTTATCGGGTGCATCAAAGATGAACAAGAAGTTAAGTACAGGGAACTTGTGAACCACTTTGTGGCATGGTGTAGAAGCATTCATCTGGTCCCAAATGTCAACAAAATTAGGGAGATGATTGTAGATTTGAGAAGAAAGAGGAACAATCCTGAATCCTGTTCACATCATGGGAGACGAGGTAGAGGAGGTGGAGAAGTATAAATACCTTTGTGTTCACCTGGACAACAGACTTGACAGGAGACACAAGTGTGAAGCTGTCTATAAGAGAGACAGAGCAGAGTTTACTTCCTAAGGAAGTTTAGGTCCTTAAGTATTTGCAACACAATGCTACATATCTCCTATAGGTCTGTTGTGGAGAGTCTGATCTCTTCCTCCATCATCTGCTGTAATAACAGCATAAGAGGAAATTACTTAAAAAAGCCCAACAACCTAAAATCTCTGGAGTTTATTTCACAAGGGAGAATTCTTCATAAAATAAGCAAGATCATGGACAACAGCGAGAATCCTCTTTAGAAGATTTTTAAACATTAACAGAATATCTTCAGTCAGAGGCTTCCCAATGAGTTACTGCAACATTTAATTTCCCCTTGGGAAAAATACATAATTTTTTAATTGAATTGTTGTATACCAACACTCTTAGAGACACAGAGGGGAACATACATGCCATAGGTGTGCAGGTCAACTTGTACCATACTTTATAATGTGACCCACAAATGTCAGCAAGTAAGGTGTTTCTGCTCATAACCAGCATGGCTTACCTTGAAACTAGGTTGTGAGAAGGTAGACTTAGCTCTTTTTCCTCAATCTGTATTAATCTCCCACTGCAGGGAAGACTCAGTATGGCTCCTGAAGTTGGCCCCACTATTTCCACTGAGTTTTACATGGGGTAGGGAGCAGCTCATGCAGATGAAGGTGACATGGCTCTTTTATGACATTATCTAACCCAATACATAATTGCTGTCTCCTCATTGGCCGTCCAACCTACTCATAACAATAATATCATATTAATAACTTTAAAAAAATCTGATTTTTTTAAGATTATGAGATTTAAATCTTAAAAAAAAATCTCAAACGTATTAACTGTTATGCCAATGATGGTTGGTCACATTTACTTTTTGTCTCGCTAAGGAAAAGTCAATCTTGACACTATAACAGAGATGTCTCACCCTTTCAAGTAAAGCACAAACATGTCAACTACTTAGATTCTTCAGTAACAGCTTTATTGCTAATGACTTTTTTTTTTTTAAATTGACTTTTGTTTAGCTTCAGATTGTGTTATCTGCTCTTCTGTTGTGATAGTATGAAATCCAAACCCTGACAGACACAGGCTGTCTCTTTTAATAACTGTTACTTTACCTCTATTACCTGATTGGGCCAGCTGATTAAAACATGAATGAAAAATCTAATAAAGCTGCAGTTTTCTGTTTACTAAGCTTTCTCAGGTGTGCTTATGAGACCAAACATAGCCCAGTCTCTAACCTCTTTTAAAACTCTTAAAACTCTCACTTACACTCAAACACCCTTTGTATAAAGCTCACCACACAAAAGATTCCCTTGACTCACTAACTCAAAGAGTCATCCTGGTAACAGCCTCCAAACAGATAGTATCTTAAGCACAGATAGGTTAAACTGCGTCAGGTATTGTTGCCTGGCACAGGTATTATCACATGTGGCTAACCAGAGAAGCAGCAGATTGAATTAGGATTCTGCCTCATGTGGACTGAATGAATTGAAACACCTGTTGCTGTCATGGTTTTAATGAGCACATTATGTACATCGACACACTCTGCAAAGCGTCTGTAAAGACATCTGTACATTGTTGACATAACTCTTTTCCTTGATACATATGTAATCACAGTGTTCATTCATTTTTTTAGAATGAAAAGAAAGGTCTGTAAATTAAAGCGCGTACAATAATCTGGCATAAAACTATGAACACCTGACCATTTTGGTTGACCTTTTACTGCCAAATAGCCTTAATTCAATGAAGCATGGACTCCTGAAGGTGTACTAAACTATCTAGCTTTAAGTTGTCATCGGACGATCCTTTAAGTCTAATTGAAGACATCCAGGAGATACTCAGATGAACTGGGATCTAAGTGTCAGGTTAAATTAATGTCAAAAATTATTAAACTGAAATAATAATTGTTACTGCTGAATTAGCATTTTTAACTTCCGATTGCAAACCATAGAAATGCACAAATTTATTAATGTAACTACCAACAATCTCTGTAACATGACAAAGGATGATTGGAGTTAAATTTCTCAATTAACAGCACACAGTGTTTCTTTTTCTCTTTTTCCTGCTTGTTTGTTAAATAATATAAACTGCATTTGTATCCATCTTAATTTGTTACCTTTTTTAAACAATGTTTATGTCAAGGCCAAAGCCTACATTCACATGACAAGATATATGGTTTATTTATTCAACAGTTGAATTGGATCGATATTGGATATCAGCCAATACGCTTAGCCCAGGTATTGCTATTGGATGGATCCGAAAAAACTGGATAGGTGCATCTCTAGCTCCATCACACTCAGTAAACCGCATGTGCCTCTTTGATGCTATGTTGATGTGTTGAATGCAAATGATTTTTCTATGAATGCTTAGTGTTTAGGTCGACTGTTTTGGTTCTTTGGAAGTGTCACAGGACCACCAATGGGCCTAGCTACAACATCTTCCGTGGTGCTGTGTGCAATCCTGTAGATGCAAACTGTTTTGAAAGATACTGTTTTTTGTCTCCTTGTGGACAGGACATAAGAGTTGTGTAATCTATAAGGGAACCAACAAACACAGTATAAAGTTCCAAGATCTTTTTTGTTCTTGTTTTTTGTAAACTTTAAATAAACTAACATTACTGCCTCTTTAGGATATTAAAATAAATCATTAACAATGATAAGCATACCACAAGATATAGAGGAAGAGGGAAAGAGAATAGTGGGAGGGTGCACACAAAGGAAAATGAGAAGCAAGACAGTCCAATCACTGTCAGCAAGCATGAATTATACATGTGCTGTAATTTTAATAACCCTCCCCCTGCTTTGTAACTATTAAATATTCACACCAACATCTTTGTAGGCCATTGTTAATTACTCTTCACAACAACAAAAGGTCTTAGCCGGAAATTGTCATTGCCAACCTCCATTAAAAATTGTATGAAATTTACTGATAGTGCTAACAGATCAAATGGGTGGCATGCAGCCTCCTGTTCTTGGAAGAGATGGCACAGACTTTGTTCTGTTAGCAAAATCATGATCTACAGTGGGGCAAAAAAGTATCTATACAGCCACCAATTGTGTAAGTTCTCCCACTTAAAAAGATGAGAGGTCTGTAATTTTCATCATAGATATACCTCATCTATGAGAGACAAAAGGAGAAAGAAAATCCAGAAAATAACACTGACTGATTTTTAAAGAATTTATTTGCAAAATATGATGGAAAATAAGTATTTGGTTAGCTACAAACAGGCAAGATTTCTGGCTCTCACAGACCTGTAACTTCTTCTGTAAGAGGCTCCTCTGTCCTCCACTTGTTACCCCCATTAATGGTACCTGTTTGAACCCGTCATCAGTATAAAAGACACCTGTCCACAACCTCAAACAGTCAAACTCTAAACTCCACCATGGCCAAGTAGAGACCTGTCAAAGGACATCTGAAACAAAATTATGGACCTGCACCAGGCTGGGAAGACTGAATCTGCAATAGGCAAACAGCTTGGTGTGAAGAAATCAACTGTGGGATCAATTATTAGAAAATGGAGCACATACAAGACCACTGATAATCTCCCTTCATCTGGGGCTCCATGCAAGATCTCACCCCGTGGGGTTAAAATGATCACAAGAACGGTGAGCAAAAATCCCAGAACCACACGGGGGAACCTAGTGAATGACCTGCAGAGAGCTGGGACCAAAGTAACAAAGGCTACAATCAGTAACACACTACGCCGCCAGGGACTCAAACCCTGAAGTGCCAGACGTGTCCCGCTGCTTAAGCCAGTACATGTCAAGGCCCATCTCAAGTTTGATAGAGAGCATTTGGATGATCTAGAAGATAAGATAAGATAAGATATCATATCGTCAGATGAAACCAGAATAGAACTTTTTAGTAAAAACTCTACTTGTGTTTGGAGGAGAGAGAATCCTGAGTTGCATCTAAAGAACACTATACCTACTGTGAACTGCTAAGGGACCAGGATGACTGATCTGTGTAAAGGAAAGAACGAATGGGGCCATGTATCGTCAAATTTTGAGTGAAAACCTCCTTCCATCAGCAAGGGCATTGAAGATGAAACGTGGCTGGGTCTTTCAGCATGACAATGATCCCAAACACACCGCCCAGGTAAGGATTGGCTTCGTAAGAAGCATTTCAAGGTCCTGGAGTGGCCTAGCCAGTCTCCAGATCTCAACCCCATAGAAAACCTTGGGAGGGAGTTGAAAGTCTTTGTTGCCCAGTGCCAGCCCCAGAACATCACTGCTCTAGAGGAGATCTGCATGGAGGAATTGGTCAAAATACCAATACAGTGTGTGAAAACCTTGTGAAGACTTGCTGAAAATGTTTGATCTCTGTCATTGCCAACAAAGGGTTTATGACAAAGTATTGAGATGAAATTTTGTTATTGACCAAATACTTGTTTTCCACCATATTTTGCAAATAAATTCTTTAAAAATCAGACAATGTGAATTTCAGGATTTTTTTTCTCCTTTTGTCTCTCATTGTTGATGATAAAAATTACAGGCCTCTCACATCTTTTTAAATGGGAACACTTGCACAATTGGTGGCTGACTAAATACTATTTTGCCCCACTGTATTAAGAACCTTGATCATGTATACAGCATTTTTTTCCCATCAATTTGTTAAAAAAATCATTCATACAAAAAGGCAAAATGCATCTTAATTTTGGATTTTGTTTGTATTTTACAGAATCAATACTAAACTTCTCTACTTGGAAGATGTAAGACCTCAGTTGGCAAACAAGGAATAATAAAAAGTCTGGGTAAGAGAAATGTATGACCAACAGGTTTAACAATGCATAGTGTTTACAGAGTTACGGAGAGTTATTAACAAATTTTTGTTTTCTGAAGGTTATGCTTATGCCAGCTGCTTACCCACCATTTTTTGTTACACTTTATAGGCAAACAGCTTATTAATAATAATAATCTTGAGTACAGTTTCCTGTGATCAGCAAGCATTTTAAACAACTAAATTCTTCGGGTTCCCCCACTATAGAAAAGTGTCAGCTAATTTTTGCTGCATGGACAACTGCCTGCATAGCAGTTTTTAACATGGCTGTGTGTAAAATAGCATGTCCATAAGATAACAATGATGTATTAAACACCCTTTTCATTGCCCATGTGATATCCTAGTCTTCTGTGAAACCAAACCTAGGATCTTTACTGATTACAGGCCATATTCCATGTTGACAAGTCATTACCCTCTATGTTATAAAGCTATATGAGTTCCACCTTTCAAACTCTTAAAACAATTAAATTTGAAGTGATAACCTAAGCAGTTGATCTGCACTTCATATAAAACATATTTTCAAAGGAAAGTTAAAAATTTAGTAAGGTGTTTATCATTCCATCTACTAATACTCTTCTTTATGTGACTTAATAAAAAACCACTTCCATTTAACTCATCAAGAAGCACATGACATAACACCTGTGAACTCATAAACACCTTCCAAAAAGTGTTTTTGTAATGCTAGGAATGAACAAAGTGATCAGGCAACAAGAACTTTCCCAACAAAGATAAGTTGTACACTTTTTAGATACTGCAAGGGCTAGGAGCCAAAAAACAACAAGCTGTGTTGCTTTACCCTGCTGGTCTTAAAAAAAACTGTACAAAAGGCAGAAACTACTGGAGTGTAGGGTTACTGCAAACATTGCATGCCTATTTAGACATGTGAAATAGGTTAGATGTTTAGATGTAAACTTGTGTTTAAAGAACACTGAATGCTCTTTAAAATTGAGATACAGAACTAGTGAGTAAATGCACTCGTGTCTGTTGAGGGTTATGAGGAAATGGGAGGTTGGGATAGATGGTGTAAACAAGCCAGCCTACAAGGATTGGGCTAATATCCAGTTTGTTCTCCCTCGCCTCAGCTCCACGGTGGCTGCAACACAATTTCTTCCAATTGACCTCCCTGCCACCGGCACAATCACTCTCCACCAGAGACACGACACCCCCTGAATGCGGAGCAGTAAGCAAAGCTAGCCAGGAGCTCGAGAGGCCAGTACTTAGAAGACGTGGAGAACGAAAAAACCACGAGTTGGAAATTAGATGAATTAGAGAGCAAGAAGAAGGAAGAGGAGGGAGGTGGAAAAGTGAATTTATGCGGTGGTTTATTGGCAGTGACAAAGCACAAGCATTTAGAGATCACCTACGAAAGAAATTAAAAGCATTAAAGCCAGTACTTTTTTGTTTCTGAGTCTTATTTCTCTTTGACTTTTACTTTTCTTCCATCAGTAAGGTGTTAATGAAACTGTACAACTACATGTAAAGCCTTAAAAAAATCCTAGAAGTGGTTGAAAGCTTGTAGTGGAGTGATAAAAGCACTTTATGAGATCTGAAAAAAATAGTAAGCATACAAATTTCTGTAAGTAAAATTGTAGCCACACAAACATCAGGAAATCAGCTGGATTTATAAAGAGCAATGGCCCAGCCAAAGGCTAAAAGGCTTTATGACGGAAAGGATTGCCAATAAATGTGAGGTTGAAGCCCTCTAAGAGCACCACTCTCGAGTAATAGGATTAGTTGAAGTCAAGAGCATGGCCATCTTAACTCTTTTTGCTGCACAAATCACTGGGAAGCATCTCTCCTACAGCCAGTACAGCTGTGCTGAATGTACAAAAAAAGTATGATTCCAACCCCACAATGCTGGGCAACACCTTCTTTAAGTTGCACTCACATGTGTTGTCATCCAAAGCAACACAAAGTCAGAAATTCTCTCCAAACACTCCTCTAGAGAAACCATCTCGCAATTAAACGATTGGATTTCAAGATATATAGTGATAGATGAAAGCAGTTAATATGTGGAGGAATGAATTGATGGCTCTCGGCTTATCTATTATTTTCTCCCCACTCAGCACAAAGTGCTGACACCATGTGTTCCCCCGCAGAAAGAACACACACTCCCCTGCATTTTCACCTTGCCCATGGCAAATGAGTGGGAATCATTCCTCTCATTTTTTTATGCAAAATTAAATTAGTACAATGCATCAGTGAGTTCATTTTTCCCACTGAAAATCACTCTGTTATCTGTTCTGCATATAAAAGAAAGGGAGCAGGATACCTGAAGGTCGACCACAACAATCTCCAAACACAGTGTAATTTCATATTTTAAACATACAAGTAAAACCATTGACATTTTTTTGTCCACCTTAATGGTATTTTTTCCTTCTGTAAACATGTATCTCGCTTACCTCTTTCAGCATGTGAAGTGGACTGCTGAACTTGTTTAAGTCTGTGTTTGTCTTTCTTTTAGACTTTGAGAGCTCGCAGAAGTGTATACTATTGTCAGTGAGTTTTTTGAAAGAAAAAAAATGGTTTACTGACATGTACCTAGATAGATTAGTATATTTGCCTGTTGTGTATCTGTGCATACACAGATGATAGTGCCATTTTTCCTTCTCCACTAGGTGGTTATGTTTAACATGCACCCTACTTCTTTACCAAAAGCATAACCCAAAGGCCCATTTCTCACTCTCCCAAAAAACTGCATTGCAGGGTTCTCAATGTTCTTGCTGTATTTCAGCGTATTGGGCTCAAGTTTGTCTCCACTACTCTGAAATTTACACTGACACGCTAATTTTTTATGAGCGTATCAGCCCTTTGAGTGACTTCTGAGCAAACACTGGTAAAGTTGAAAGTTGCCAAAATGACACTGAAATCAGGCCAGTACACTGACTTATAAACATAACAGCTACAGAAACTTTTTTAAACAAATTTACCTGCACATCTACATAAGAAAAGCATTGTGCAATTGTGAACCCTTCAGATTCTCTCATTGATTCACCCTGAGCACTTACACGCAGGTGAACACATATGCTACCGGTCCATCACCAGACAGAAAGCTTCGGCAAGCTTTGAAAGCACAAGTGACCAGGTTCGGAAGGATTCCCAAAAGGTTGGGCTGTCAAGCTGAACTGACCGATGGTCAGTGTTTATTTTATGACCCCAAAAAATGCAGCAATATGCACTCTGATAGTTTGCATATTAATGGAGACATGAATACTGCCTTCAATAAGGAGAAGAGATGAAAAGAAAAAAGGAGTGGGCTAGATTGCAAAAAAATGAAAGGAAATATAAGTCATATAGAATATCCCACCTCCACCCCCTTCATGAAAAATCCTGGTGAGAACCATAGATGGTTCTTCCGGTTTTTAGATCAGGCTGCAGCTGTCTTCTGCACAACTGGAAAGAGAGAATCCCTTTCACTGTCTAAAGGAAATCACATTACCCATGGATCTCTATTTGTTTCCTGCTCCTTTGACCTACAGAGGCACTGTGGAATTGGTAAGCAACATTGGCAAATGTGCTGCAAAAAGGAAAGAGCAAAGTACAGCAAAGAGTGATGAGATTGCTCAAAGATTTAATTCAACTCTGAGTAGATGGCAGCTTAATGTATATAAATGAAAGGGATCCAGAGAGATGAGAGGAAAGGCAGCTGCTGCGTGGGGGATCATAATGGCTGTCTCAAAGCAAAACAGTAGAGACATAATACAAGGTAATTTGATATTGTACATTAGTACTCCAGCATCAGTGTACAGCCAGAAAGCTGAGGATTGCATGTTTTGGCTCATTGTTCACAACTGCTGGAGGGGTCATGACGAACTGATCTCTGATGACAGGAAGAAATAAACAGATACAATCTACAACATTCAATTTCTTTGTTGCTGTTTTTATTGCCAAAACTAATATTCAAAAACTACAAACAGGTTTACAGATGCGTATATGCTTCATATAAGCTTATCAGCCACAAGCAATTTAAAATGGAATTAAGATGAGACAAGCAGACAGATAGATGAACAGATAGATCAGTCAAACAACACTGTGAAAGTCAAAATTATAATACCATGAATATTTAGGGTTTTGATAGGTCAATCTCCAACATCTGAGTTAACCAGAGCCAGATATCAGGAAAACAGCTATTAATGTCTGCCGCATCACAGTCTGCGACAAATATTGATTGCGCAACACATGTGCAACCATTTGACGCACATGTGTGACCTTTTTGTCAGAGAAGTGCTCATTTTTATATAGCTCAAATAATATAGCTGGATTAATGATCCATGGTTTCAATTCATGATTAAATCCTAACAGAAAATCTTGATTTTATTTGGGGAATTTTGTTTGGCCAAATGTTTGTTTTGAACTACACTGCCCCCTATGGGTCTGATGTATTATCTAAAAAAAAAATAAAAAAAAAAAGAAAAATCACCCAGCTGAGTATTACTGTAAGTTGGTGTGCATAAAACTTTTCTAAAAAACCTCCTGTGTGTACAATATCGTTTAAAAAAAATAGGTAGGAGATGTTTTTGTGCTACATGTGAACTATGCCTTAGGGACAAACAGGTTCTTATTTCAATATCAACATCAAAATCCAGAACCACTGAGGGCCAAATGTCTTAATTTTGGGAGGCATGTTCTGCGTTCAGTGAGGAGTTTGGTCATAATTTCTTAAACTTGTAGAAAAAGGGGGACTTCTCCCGAACTGGGAGGGGGCTGCAGCATCTTGTTGTGGAACAATTGAAAATACAACTTAAAGACATCAACAACAAAGTTAAAGCATATGCAGAGATAGGTCTAACAATGACCCCAAGCAGGTTGCAAAACTTAGAAACTGGCTAACCTTATTATTCCTCACATACTTTTTAAGAGGCAGTGTGAAGAGCTATAGTACTAAAGCCTTAAACTTAGTTTTATGACAAACTAACTTCAAGAATTCCTAAGATTTGTAGCAATCGAAAAAAAAAAAAAACTAGAATTGCTATTCCAAACTGACCTAACTGATTTAATGGCAGACAGGGAGCAAGAAAACGATTTATGTGCCATTTTAAAATGTGTATATAAATCATTGTTACTGATTATTATTAACTTTGTGCTTTTTAAGTGATATGCAGACCTGAAAAATCAGTTTAACTACAAACAAAATTAAGAAAAATCAATACTAATTCTTTGAAAGAAACGTACTAGTTCATTATCTCTTCATCTTACACCCAGTCAGCCTTTAATGTGATGCCTAGACAGAACTAACAGCCAAACAGGCAAAGTCTGCCATAACCACCTCCTGTGCTACTGGCTTCTCCCTTGTCTCTTCATCTGGTCTACTTTTAGACATCCTCACAACACAAACTGAAAGCTATCGTCCAAAGCACCCAAGCCTCAGATCTGCTTCATACTATGACGATCTTGGCTGGCTTTCAGTCTATCCTCACACACTGACACTTTGTTCACTGTCACACTTCATCAGGACGTGCTAAGAAAACAAAACTAGGGCTGTTCAGTCATTGCACTATCCAAGTCTTAGAACAGACAGATATGTGGTGACAAATATATGCACTGTCACATATGTTAATGCACTCACACATATGTATAAACACATCATCAATAAACCACTGATCTCAAAGGAATAGTGTGTCTGCCATTGCTCAGTGGGAGAAGTAAAGGAAAAGACAGAAAGACACTGACAAAAAGAAAGAGAAAAGCAAGAAAAAAGCTTGAACACTGCATTGAATATGTAACAAAATTTATAAGGAATGCAGTATGAAAGAGGTAGGTTGAATTGAAAGAAAAGACTAAAGTAAAAGTATGAAATAGAAAGAGACAGAGTGACAGATAAAGAAAATGAGAATGGTAAGAGATTTGTAAAAAAAAAATCTAAGCATCATCTTTACTTTTATATTTTAAATTCTTCTCGCTGTCATGTTTATGTCTTGTCCAGCTTTTCAACTTTGCAGTCCATCCATTCAAAGGGACTTATGAATAGTCTTTTGAATGTGACCCTGATTTCTTTTTCCACCTACCTCCCGCTTTATAATTCTCTAGGTCCTCATATTTTTATACCTGTCCTGCCACTCAAGCTTTAGCTGGGGTGTTTTCTAACATTATTTAATATTCAAGCGCAAGCTCTCCGTAGGTTAAAACATATCTGATTACCAGAAAAGTAGCACATACTGTACTGTATATACTTTAGAGTGAAATATGACTTTGGACACTTAACTGTGCACCTATATGGCAAATCCTAACCAATATAACCAAACTATCTCATTGTTTCTTGGTGCCCGTCGAGGCCCTTGAAGTTAAACAATGTTATCTGGAATCTTGAGGTTATGAGTCTGAGTTTTTTTGGCAGGCACACTATACAGATACTGGATTTCATTGAGATCTAGAGAATATGCGGATCAAATCACAGTTTGGCCCTTGTTAAACTCGTAGACCGTAACATTGCTTATTTTCCATTCATTTAACAGATCAACTTTGGATACAAAATGTTGGAGCCTAATATATCCCAATGACTAGCAGGTGCAAAGACAAAAGGAAAATGTAATTCACTTCACCTGCTAGAGGTCATAATATTGTACCTAAGCAGTTTCTCTCAAGTACGATATACTTTATATACTAAACTTTGCAATCATTCCTTGTTATTGCTAAATGCAAATGATGTCTAAACCCACAGAACTTCTGCCAAAGAATACACTTTGTCTCAGTCTCAATAAAGACCTTTTCTAACACCAACTAATGAAGTAGGGAAAGAACACTCCTGAGTTATAAAAGGCATGTGGTGAGTTTAATTAAACAATGCTAATGAGCAACCAAGTAAATGCTTTTCCATCAAAACAAGTCAGTAATTACCTGAAGCAGAGATGGATAATGAGCTCACTACAGTCACTTGCAGACAGGCAAACCCATGGAGACCTTGGAAGATCAATTCCCCTAATATTAATGACCACCTTTTTCTCCAGATTCCCCTTACACATGTGTTTCTATGCTTTCTAACTTTTTCAATATGTCAGACCACAAAAGGGATGAGAGAGGGCAGGAATGAAGCCTAGAAAGGAGCTCTTGAGAAAATTGTTTTAGCTGAGTGTTGACAGAAACATCAAACATGTTTTTTTATGCCAATGTCACTCACTCACTGCCTCTTTTGCATGGGCTTCCTGCATTTATTGATCTAGTTCGCTTTTATGGAGTGCTTTGACTGGCCGCAGATTTTTCTCTGACATTAGTTAACAAGAGGAAAGGTACGTCGACCAATACTTCGTTGATGGTTCTCTCTTTTGATTAAGCTCACAAATGGAGATTATGCTGAGAGTATTTACACTTCGATAAGGTCACAGATGAAGACACAGGTAACATCATTGTAAGCAAGCCAAAAGGAAAGAATAGACATGGCCAGGCTACCTCCCATTAAGTGAATTTGGAACGGGGTGGGGGGGTGGGGGGGTAAAATGAAAAAGCTCAGAAGCCTATTTGATAAGCAAATAAAGTAGATGTTCGAAAGGGAAAGAAGAAAAGTGATGTGAAGTGATCAGCGTGCGGACAGTGACAAATTGCCAGGGAAAGAAAGGCCGGAGATATGTATAGATAGCTTTAGCAAGTGAGAAAAAAAATAGATGTATAACAAAACCCAATAGTATTACTCATTGTTCTTCTTACGGATAACAAGATTTTATCAGCTAAAACACCTCAGTCAACAGGGATCAGTATTTGTTTTCTTTTGACATGTTTTATTGTTTGTTTGTTTTACAAAAAGAAAGTTAGCTTTGTTGAATACATTTTCACAACCATTGTATTCACTTTAGAAATATTTTTTATACTTTGTTTTTCTTTCAGTTTTTTTTACCAACATATCCAAAAGTCTGCAAACATTTCAAAAATAGTTTGTTTTCATATACAAAAGATGTAAAAAGGGGACAGGAATAAAGCATAGCAGCGTTGTTGTGTTTTAGCAAATGCCTTCCAGTTATCTGATGAGATTCTTGCTTCCTCACCTTAAATTAACAGCAGACACATCTTACCACATCTTCACACTCTATAGATAATGACATTTTCTTTTAAACAGCTATATGTCAGCCAGTGTCTAAATATATTTTAAACACTCTAATTTAAAAAAAAATAACTATCAATGGAGTCCTCTTGCGGGTCCATGTTGTAAAAAAACTTATTTCAGTAAAAAACTAATTCTTATATGCATCTCTAAAATACTACTTTGTCTTGCCTTAACAAATTTTACTATTTTTACAGTGATGTGGAAATAAAAAAATACCCCATTTGGAAAGGGTAAACACACTTTTCTGTAGAATAAAGTCCTTTTCAATGTCTCATATTCCATCAGCTTTACTCGCATAATGTATTGCAACCCACTGCTACTTTCAATCCATTTCTACCAGATGCTAAGACACATCTGTCAAAAAACAGCAGAAATCCTAAGCAAGTTACTTCCACATTTTTGAGTGAACAGTTTCTTAAAGGCCTGTATTGTTTACACTTCACAACATTAAAGCATAAGTATCATCTATGTTACCAAGCTAACACAGAGGTCTTCTGTTGCATGATGAGAGCTACTGGTAAGGGCAAAATTATTAAATAACATGGTAAGACAGAAAAACACCACAGTCACCTTGTAATAAGGTTACTGCACAGAGGTGTAGCTAACCAAAGAAGGAAAGGCAAAGAGTTGTTCATAATATTTGCTTCAATGTACATCTTTTAAAACACCCAAAGAAGAACATGTTTATTACCAAGGAATTTCAGGCAAAAAGACCAAAGTTTGAGTTTTAAAATGAAACAGAATCCCTTTATAGGCATTTAAGTATGTAAAAGTGCAAGATGACAATCATTCTTTTAAATGTCATAATCACACATAAAAGAGTACTACATTTGATAAAATATCATATATAATAATTGTTGCCTATAATAAACTTTACCACATTATTATCTTACCAAAGTAATATACTTTCATGTCAGTATGAAAATAAATATTGAAGTCTTATTTGTGTTAACAGTTCAGAAAATGTTTCTAAACTAAATGAATCCACTGCTTGCACCAGGTTTTGCAAGTTATACTATTGCAGTAAACCATGTTACTGCATTATAAAGAAAAGGGCAATTTGCTTTGAGGCAGTTACATAGACAGTGATTTTTTAATTTCTCATTCAACCTTACTCTGCACAGATTTGAATAAAGCACAGATGCTTCAATGTGCCCCTCCTTAAACTATATTGATTCACAAGTAATATGGAAATTGTAAATTGCTTTATAAACAGTTGAGCAACAAGCTGTGACAGATGTTCACTTGAGTTTCTGTGTGGGCAGCCTTCCCCTTTCACTTTGTTTTTTGGCAAGATAAACAGAGAATTTTTTAGCTGCATTTCTAGCATTTACTGGCACTTACCTTCAAACACAGCATGAGAGAACTACCGTATGTCAAAAAGATAATCAATTCCTTAACAAAAAAAACATACATTTAAGCTCAGTGAGGTAAAAGGTATTATTTATAAAATTAACCTCCATAAAACAGTATGGTAAATTAAGAATTGTTCATGTTTTTTATTAGAATCTAATGATAATTGTTTGTATATTGTTAGATTGAAACATACTGCTGCCCTACATTAGTTTTGCAGTGTTTGTTTCAGCCTCTGCAGGACAAATCAGCAGACTCTAGCAGACAGCTGCCTCAGATCACACTACATGTATCTACCTCCTCTCACACCTACTCTCATCTCCTGTCGTCTCTTTTCCACTTTCTCCTCTTCACTGAAGGGTGGGGAGGGAAGACAGATAAGGCTTCTGCCTCAGAAATTACCTATCAGAGCTTGGCAATGTGTCCAGTGAGGCTGTCTGAAAAATGCTGAATCTGTCAATCCGGTGTACCAGAAAGTATTGTGCAAGCTTAGTTTTTAGCCAAAATTTAAAATGATTTTAGTCCTGCAGGTGTGTAACAACTATACTGCATGCTCAGTATTACAGGTGAAAAATAATGCTCTACGCTTTTTTCCTCATATTTTCTTTACGCTGACATTAACCACCAAGTGGAGACTTTCAGAATCCATAATCAAAGGACATTCATCACCAGCAGAAAAAAACATTTGTGTTAAGATTGCTCTCTGTAGATGCATAGAAACTAAACAGCACAGCAAGATACAACTGATCTCTGCAGATTTGTTAAAGAACCGTTCATAAATTACAATAAAACTGAATACTGTGACCCAGTGCACAGTCATTTACAAAATCTACAGTTCTAAAGCCGAGACGTAATTCTAGGTAATGCCTATGTATTACTTACTGAGTTCTGGAGGTATGTTATTTATTATATCCTTGTATCATACATTTCTTTGGAGGTTGCAGGTGTATCACACTTATCTGCAAACAAGGCACTTCAATCATAGAAAGCCACCAGCTTGTTTTATCTCTTGAAATCTTTAAAGCATGGGATGAAAAGGTCTGTCTCCGCAGCCCTTTAACATTTTTTTCAAGAAAGTCTAAGAATTTTCATTGGACCCTTGTTCACACTGGTAATTTCAAAGATGCTGTGTGGTTACAATGCTTACATTGTAACCATTGTATGATTACAATGGTTACAAAGCATTGCTTTTATTTCAGTTGACTGTGCTTTTGATAAAAAAGCCTGTCTGCTAAACTCTAGCTTAGTGTGTGGCTAGGATAGATGTAACACTGTAGTGATGCTTTATGCTTTATCTGGGGTGCACCTCTTTGGTAACATACCACAAATCAATGAAGTCACAGGTAAAATGATATGATTGGAAAAGATGTTTTAGGGTTTACTCCTTACCACTGAGTTTTTCTGTAGACACCAAGAGCAGACTTATGAGGAGGAAAACTCAAAAGGTAAGACTAACTGAAATACTTAGCTGAAAATACCAATGGGAGTGGTTCAAGTAATGTAAAATCAACCGTAAGGCATATGGCAGCCAGTACGTTCTTGTTTCAAATTTGAAAAGGTTTTTTTAATTATTTCCCTTCAAACATAACAATGGTTTGTAAAATTGCAGCAAATAAGAGTATTTCCAATTGTAAAATTGGGTAGTCATTGCGAGTTAAAGAAAGACGGCTGCTTCGTGCTCAGAGGAAAGGGAAATGGCGACGAGCAGTGGTGAGTATTGTAAATGCAGTTTAATATAATAAAATTAAGTGAATAGTTCCGTCTGAAATTAATGAAAATATATATTTTAAAAGGTTATGGACATGTGGCAGGTGGCTTCACAAAAAGTTGTCTAATTCTGCCTGCATTGCATTCAAAACTCTTTAGCTGCAAAGAATTCTTGCAATATGATGTGGTAAAACTTTGAATCCATCCAGATACTCAAGCCCTGCGTGAAAATCTGACACTTTGAGAATATGCAGTTATGATGTATGGGTTAACCACAGGGGTTAAGGCATCCTTTGAGCTATGTCAAATGAGTCTTCTGGCTTCACTGCATAGCACAACCCCGTAGGGTCAGAGAGTAGGTCAAGCTTAGACATCTCAAAGGGCTTGAAAGATCATTCTAACATCATAACCCACTGGGTATCCCTATCATCATTAGAAATGTTTTCACAACATAGCCCTGGGGAAGAATAAATGAGCCTTTAGACTGAATAAACGGCTTCAAGAGTGCTAGCTTTCCCACTGTAAGGGAAGAACTTCATGAGTCCGTGGCCTCCATAAGAGGAGACAATGTGATTCTCTTTTGTGGCCTCCCTACATCCCTCTCCTGGAGTGAGATGACTCTAGCTGCAGCCACTAGAGAGGCTATTAAATGATGAAGACTGAATGAAATAAAGCTGGCACTTAAAAAGATGCTGTCTCAGGATGGGATTGCTTTTAGGGCTTTTAGACAGTCTGAATAAGACCTTAGCACAAGTGGGTCCAGATCTAAAGACCTGGCAGAGTAAGAGAGCTCAAGGCGGGAGCAGGTATCCCAGTAGACTTTAAGATGAAATGTCACACTCTCCACTGATGTAATTCAACAGGCTACTATTCACTCCCTTTTGAGAAGCGTTGTGCAGAACTAAAAAAATAGCACAAAATATCAGTGCAATTACATGCAAAACAGTGTCAGAAAAGTTAAATCTGCAAAATGATTTTGAACACTGATTGTGTAAATTGTGACAGTCAAATTCAATTCTGACATTAAACATAAATATACAATGCCCTCCACAACTATATGTGGTCGAGGACTTTGATTAAAATAAAATCACACATTTAGAAAATAATGTGTTCCACAATTATTTGTACCCTTAACAATTCCGCTAAAAATGTAATTAATTACAAGCACACAACCCACAACCATCATTCAGAGTTCATAAAGATGGCCATGGAGCACTGAGTAATTTATAAGATGATCACCATAGCCTGACTGATGGGCTTCTACAGACTGCTCTGGATAGCTTATTTCCTCTTATGACATCTAAAGAGTATTTTAGCTAAGATGTGGAGAAAGGCAAAAATAGAGGAGAAATAGTTGTTTTTTTTATTTGTAAACCTCATACACAGGCTTCAGGACATATCTGACTGTTACTAATGGTTTATAATGTGAATTTTGCACAACATGGAACCATTACTAAAGCATACTGTCCTTTTAGCATTATCTGCAACTTACCGCTTTGCTGTGTTCATTCTTCCAGGTTTCCTTTAAAAGATGGCTATACTGTGGTCAACACAGGATGCAGCTGGTAATCACAAAAATATCCAAATAGGCAATGGCTTGTTCAAGTTTTCCATTACTGGAAATCCTAGCAAAAATAAGAATATATCAACCTTACATCACACCACAAAAAACAGTCTGAATTGTTGAGGAACGATTCAGTTTTCTCCGTTTTCTGTTGTCTTTTGCCTTCTATAAAATTACAGTGTTAGCTGTAAAAAAACAAATCAAGGTCAAGAACTTCCAGTTTACAATTCAACAAATCCACCAGTTGTAGTCCAAGTTGAAAGATACAGAGGCAACAAGCTGATAGATCTAAATGTCTAGTTGGTGGTTGTATTGACCCACACAAGTCATTACACCATCCTCCAGGATCAGAAGACTTAATATAAGTGTCTGCTTAAATGTATTGTCTTTTTCATGGAAACATACATACATCAGTGGGGAAAGTCTTCTTTGTTTATTCAAAACATTTCAGAGAACAAGCTTCTGCAGTTTGGATCAATATTAGGGAAGAGAAACAACAAACAGAGTAAAGCAGTAAGCTGCAAATAACACTAAAATAACAACAGCTTTATAATAGTTGTGTTGTTATAACTTCTACACATTTGCACTGCATTGTACCTTCTGTTTATATTTATGCAGTGCACTTGCTTTCAGCTCCTTCAGGACATAAAAGCTCAATGTGTGTTACAATATCAAACAAGTAAACAGACATTCTGTCTAGGTGAACACATGATTCAGTTGAATTCAATTCAATTCAAATATACTTTATTAATCCCATAGGGAAATTTAATGGGAGATTCTTCTGCAGTGTTTCTTACATGGGATCTGGAAAAGCGTCTTAATGAAGAGACACTTAATGTATAACAATCTTTACTGTTTTCCCTAATGTTCTACACTTATAAAGAACTCTTTCTTGTGAAACACTTTCCAGAAGTCATAGTGGAGACCCTAGAATAGAGCATTTTACGTTTCATTATTTCATAATAAACAGTGACATTTTTGCTTAAACCTATTATGCTGTATCATCAAAATGTTCACTGACATATGTGGACAACAATCACAGGGCTGTCTGTACAGACTGCTAAAGAGTACAAGTGTGTGTCTCAGAAAGGCCAAATCTAAGATGCTTTATAGTTTTTTGAACAGTTGCTTTACATGGTAGTTTGGTGGAGATATAAAAAAGTCCACTGAAGAAACCAGTGACCATTGCTAGTAAGTTACTGCATCTGAAGAGGTCGGATAACATAGAACACATCTATTAACAGAGATCTCTTAAAACGCTAAAAAAATATATATTGCCGAATATCAGCTGCCTCTTCCTTCTGCTTTCAAACTGTGACCTTCAGGTAAAAGGTACTGCTGCCCAGGCATTTCAAAGAATAGCTCAAAATAGTCATTTGAACCAAAAGCTATTCTAGTTCGTAATACAAATATTTCAGCAATAGTTGTGTTCCGTCTGCCAGAAGTGCTTGCTCTGGTTTTTGGCAAAAGAGGAGTGGGACTGGCTTGTAAGGGTTTGCGTTGCGGTTTCAGTGATGCAAGCATCCAGGTCAGCCCTACTGGCTGCTGGAAAAGGCTGGTGTTGTGGTTTTGGCAATGCAAGCATATTCACTTGTTAGTCGTAGCTATAAGCTCAGTGAGGCATGTGCTCTGTTCCACTTGATTTTAAGACAGAGGGTGTAAGCTGGCAGGTCAGGTTGTCCAGACAAAATTCAGAAACCTTTTTTTATATCTGCACGCTTTCTCCAGGAGGCAATTAAAGGCTCTGCAGACAATCCATTCTTTCAGCTTACAAGCCTTGTCTTTATGGAATAGAGAGGGTGGCCTACAGTTTTCAAACAGCAAAACGCAGCGTGATTAAGTTACCTCCGCATTGCCAAGCAAGTAGCTCACATTATGTCTGGTCTGCTACTGTTTCTATCACCGCGGTGATAACTTTGATCTGGGCAGGTTTGAGTGCTGGACTACGGAAGCATATTGCTGTCACTTGAGAAAATAACATTTTGACAATTATATTGTATAAACGTGATAATTATATTGTATATTGTATAAACGTGATAAGTATATTGTATAAACATGATAATTATATTGTATAAACGTGATCATATATGGTATAAACATGATAATTATATTGTATAAACGTGATAATATATTGTATAAAGATGATAATTATATTGTATAAACGTGATCATATATGGTATAAACATGATAATTATATTGTAGAAACGTGATAATATATTGTATAAAGATGATAATTATATTGTAGAAACGTGATAGACATGATAATTCCGCTAATATGCTTTTAGTCTTTAATGACCATGAGACTCATTAATGACCAACAAAAAGAAGTTGGCGCTCCGCATTAATGTTTCATTGAACATGATAACTGGAACGAAGGCAGAGGCTGATGCGACACGTGGAACAATCGATAGATTTTCCAGACAAATTAAAATTATTCCTGGGTATTTTTTAAAGAAGTTAAGATGGGAAGGGGGACCCCTGCTTGAATCCACGCTGATTTTGGTCCAGGATTAATACACATGCAGCTCCGCCTTCGTTCCACACCCCTGGGGTCCAGAAATGTTAGCAGATGTCTCACTGTATTCTGAGTCACAACATATCCATGTTATACACATTTAAGGTGGTGGAACTTATATCCGTGTTGGCTCCCATAACTATCCAGCTGATCAATGAGGATCTGATTGTTTTTTTCTTCTATAGAGTCCCATTCTTTGGAGGATTCTTCTTCAATGTGCACATACTAGAACTGATCTCATCCACTGTTTGCAGCAGCATCAGTATCTATCCGTGTCTTAGACTGAGCATAAAGTAAAACTACATAAACTCCAATAAACTTGCCATTGTACTGCCGAGAAGATGAGGTGCAGGATGAGGTGCAGGATAAAGCATACCATGATTACCTGGATAACGATGTTAAAACATGTATCATGTTCAATCAAACATTGATTTGGAGCGCCAACTTTTTGTTCATCTTAAATGAGGCTTGCGGTCGCTATAGACTAAAAGCGTTTTAGCGCAATTGTCACGTTTATACAATATAATTATCACGTTTATACACTATACTATCATGTTTATACAATATTATTATCACGTTTATACTATATAATTGTCAAAAATGTATTTTCTCAAGTGACAGCAACACGCTTCCGTACTGAACAACATAAAAAAACAGCTAAAAAAAATCTGACAGTTTGAAAATCTTGATTAAAGATCACAACTAGGATAAAGATGTACAGGAACAAAATTTAAAGGTTAGGAGGAAGGGGAAATCTTACCTTGATTATACACTAAACCTAAAGTGAGATTCATACAGGCTAATTCGTTTCTAAAAATGTGTAAACATGAGGAACTCTACTTGTATGTGTTCTACATGACTTATTGACACTTTAGAGTGACCCCAATTGAGAATTACATCCAAGACATTCTCCGTCAATGTGTAATTTAGATGTAGTCCCCAAGCAAACCTAAATTGCACAATCAGCAACAGAGGGAGAAGAATGATAGATTTGCTGTCATTGGACTTTAAAGAAAACATGCCTGCAGGCAGCATGTATTGGGATTAGTACCTAAATCTTAAGTAAATTATTAAAAACTGCTTCGTTGGAGAGGTAAAGCTCAGAGGGAGAGAGCGGAAGTGAGACCTAGCTACTAACTCCTATCGTTTTCCCAAAATGGACTGACTAAACTCAAATGGAAATACTTCTAATAAAGGGAGTTGGCAGGTAGTTCTAACATTAGCTACCCAAAAGTAAATTGAAAGTTAGGTACATCCAGTCCCCAGCTGTTTGCTACTCCAAATAAAAGGGGTTATTAATAAATGAAGAATGAAGAGCACTTGATAATGTATTAATTTGACCTAAATTCATCATCTAGAGATAAAGAGCAGGAAACACTAAGTAAATATATGTTTCACATTGACCAAATTACTAAAGCAGGTTACATTCAAAATATAAATAAATGAATTGCAAGTTCATTTAAAATATGTATTACCATCTATAACTTAATTTAAAGGGGTCCATGTTATGTGGAAAATGTCACTTTGTCAAGGTTCACTTGGTACTCTGACACTGACAAAGGTTAAAGGATAGAAAAGGGCAGGGAAGTTACAGACTTTGAGAAAATAAAAGTAACTTTGTATTCAGTGGCACCTTGTGCCCAATTACCCCTCAGTCCCCTGTATTGCTGTCTAGGGTAATTGCTAGTAGTTCGATCATGATTACAAACAGAAGTGAACCTAAGAAGCAGTTCTTATATCCTTTTGGCTTTAATCCGCGTCTCATAGCCAAAGTCCTAAATAAGGACATACTGGTTTGTTTTTTCTTCATTTGCCTCAATCCACAGCAATGCAGTCAATGTCCCATTTCATATTTTTTATCCAACCATCATGTATGAACAAAACACTAAGACAAATAGACTCCTCCACTTGAGACCGAGATTGACCTCCAGTCTGGATAGACTCCTCAGACTTGGAGGAGTCTATCCAGACTGAGCCTGTATCTCACTCCAGCTACTCCAGTGCATGCTAAATATTATGCTCAAGATGCAGAAAGAACCATATAAACTGTAAAAAAAAATAGATAAGAACATCAGATTTCAAACTAAATGCCTCAACATCATAAAAAAAAAAAACAAAAAAAAAACAGAGACAAGAGTCAGCTCTTGGAAAAAATATGTATGTAAAAATATGGGGTTATGTGTAAATCTTTTTGACTTTCTGCCTGTGGATTGTGGACCTGGATGCTGCAATCTAAGGAAATTCTCTGAAAGTGGCCATTAGGAATGTGCGGTGTAACATTTTCATGTAAAGGCCATAGTGAACAACAGTATCTTGTTAAGGAGTAACAAGACAAATTTGCTGTCTTCCTTAGTGACAAGAGAGTATTATCTTAAAGTCTCTTTCCAACATTGGTTAGTTTTTGTTAGTTTTTGTTTGTTTTTGTTCATTTTGAGATAACAGAGAAAATACATGTATACTTTGTCCATTTGTATGTTAAAACAGTTTGGAAAACCACTATTAAGGTCTAACCTCAGTAAAAGTGTATGGCTGCCAATGCATTAAGCACATTATTGGTTAAATAGACCTCCTAAAGAGGAAAACTCTATACTCATTTATAAACAAACTTTTCAAAGTGCTTCAGTTGGTCTATTAAGGAGCTATAATGACAGAAATAAATGGACACAGTAGAGGGTAGTTTTTAAGCCAACACACAGCTGAGGACCAATTTATGCGCTCTAAACTTGGAAGAGAAATGTTGGCTAAATTAAATCAAAAAACAAGTGCCTTGCATTTGAATTCCTTTCTTCTCTGTCTTCATCTTGTAGTAAGCAGCCATACGTATATACAATACATTGGATTTAACATTAGAAAAAAATATACAACATCTTTCTTAGAGCTTCAGGCTTGTCATATGCTGTATTGTGACTTGGCTTTTATTTTTGATTATGTCACAAATAAAAATTAAAGGTTACATCTTCTCTCACAGACTTCATTTAATTTAGGCATATTTGGGGCTATGCAGGACTTTTTCACTACAGTTTCCCCAAATAAGTGAATGCCTATTCAAATTTAGATCTATATACAAAGAAGTTGCTCAGCTTCTGTCTTCCTTTGTCAGTTTTTTACAGGCAAATTAAAAACTAGTTTAACTGAGAGTATGTGTGCAGAGACTCTTAACAAAATGATTATCACCAAGTAAAAAACACAATGAGTTTTCTTGGTTTCTTTTCCTACCAACATCTTAATGATTTTCTAGATATGTTTTATTAAAGTGATAAGAAAGACCTCATTGAATTTCTTTTTACAAATCTTTTTGTAATCTGAACTGAGAAAAGGAGGTGGTGATTTGGTTCTCTGCTTTGAACTGCTGCATTTAAATGTTTGCAAGAATAATGGAAAAACATTTACATTTTTTGATGACATCTAATTCCATCTCAAATTTTATTATCCATTCATATCCACCCCTCACGCACAAACCCCAAAAAATCCCAATTAAGGTTTTGAGGAATACCTCTTCACCACTAAATGGACTCTGCAGTTTCAAATAAAGTTTAAACATCACAGCAGGATGTCTGGAAATATTTAAAAAAGACCTACTTAGGTGCCAGAGTAGCCACTGCATAAATCCCAGCCGATTTTCAGTCATACTGCAAAGACTAATACAGCAATCACTGCAGTAACAAAAGTGGTCACATTCTTAAATACAAAAACAGAGAAAATACAGTCTGCACAAGTCAGCATTAGGATTATAAAACCCATTCAAAAACATTGTGATTTTAGTAATATCCCTTTAAGTCTTCTTATCATTTGGAAGCCTGTCTAAAATAACACAATCAAGTGAAAAATGACCACTTGATTCTTATCAAATACTGAAAAATAAATTAATATTACAGAATACTCTATCTCAATTACCCCATGGAAATAGTGCAAAAAACAAACACACAAAAACAGCACAAATGAAGCCATGTAATTTCTCAGAAACCTTTGCCAACCCTGGATTTCTCCCGTGTTTTTGATGTGAGGTTACATTTTCAGAGCACCTTATGCCATAACCGCAATAAAAACAGAACAGAATAATGACAGAAAGCAGCCAAATCAACTGGTTTCACATGAAGAGCAAATTCAGGTTTTCTCATTTATAAATGAGAAAAATCACAGTTTGGAAAAAAAATTTATATATTTATGAATGTGTTCTTCAGTATTAAATCTAAATGTCCTCTATAGCACATATAGGATCCACTTCATTAGAAAATAGATTTCCTCTGTGGAACCATTTTAAGCCATTCTTGTTTCCATTCAATGCAGATTAAGCATTGAATGTTTTAATAACAAAAAAAGATCTGTAAATTAATTGTTTGGAATAAATTTTAATAGTTCTTACTTGGTGTTTTTAAAACAAAAAAAAATTAAAGGAATGTTTCCTTTTTCACTGTATTTGTGTGAAATAATTGTGAACAGTTGTTTTTTTACTTGCAACAAACGGTTATCAGTGGGATTCCAGCTAAGAGAATCCGAATTCCGACAGGAATTCCCATTGGAAAGTTAAGCACACACCTTCAAATGAGCTTTGTCCACTAGGATTTGTACTGTCTCTCCAAACAGAATTTATCTTTCAAGTGCATATGGTTTTCATGTGCATTGGTCCTAATTTATATTACAAGACAACAGATATAAGTGATTTGTGAACATAGGTGCATACAGAAAGTAGAGATGCACAAATTATTGAACTGCAATAGTCATTGTAATTTAGGGGGCAATTATGGAATAATTTTACTGCCATAAATCAAAAGAGCACATACACGATTTAAAAGCAAGATTTTACCTCCTTAAGGTAGGGTTTTACCTCCTTGCGTTCAAAACTTTTCAAAAATTCCTCTTTTCTCTCTCAAATCTTGTTGCTCATTTACAAAACTTCTCTCTTGCTTACATATCAGACTTGTGCTTGCAAACCTCTCTGCTCACTCGAAACACATTCTGCTTGCTTATAAAACGAGTGTTACCATTGCCAAGCAACCTTCCAGCCAATAGAATGACAGTGTTCTGCTGGGTGCGCTTGACACATTCTAGTAGGTAAGCTTGTGTGGCTACTACAGCACATTGTGGCTGCCCACTATGTATATGGGAAAAAATACTTTAGCAGGACCCAACCCAACAACATGGATCTGCAGCACCAATAAAACCCTCACATAAGTCATTTTATTACAGCTAATTGCTGCAGTTTATTATGAGGGCATCAGAAGCAGATGTCCGAGCACTTCTGCCAACTCTTCTCGATGTGCAGGAAAAACATGTTTACTCCAAGCCTCTACTGGATGGCTAAGCTTATTACCCTATCTCTAAGAAAGTGCCTATCCTAAGAAAGATCTCACTCTTTCTATTATCAATATATGAGTACAGTGTCAACATTATTATTATTTCTAACCTGAAAGGGCAAAGCCACCCTTTCACCGTAAACAATCATGAACTCACATGCCCAACAAGCTTGATAGGACTCCTTCTTCAGCTTGACCACATCCTTTACTACTGGTGTTCACCACCAGTTTTGACATCAACAATAAAAACAGAGAATGTGGTCAACACAGTCTCTATGTCCCAAGCCTCTGCCAGAATCCAAGAACAACTCTTCCAGAGATTGAAGTTGAATACGTACCTGACGGAGGTTAGAAGATATAACCACAAAGTCTATTAACTTCCAGCTTAGGGTGCATACCTGTAAAACAGCTACTGTATACCCTTGTTCTCTAGATGTGCAGCTAGTAGAGACCTGGAGCTGTAATGGAAGCAAAGTTAGGTTCTGGAAAGTTAAAATTACTTGGGCTGAATACAAATTCAATGCAAACTTCAAATCTCACCAACACATCCAAATAAACACACAACCACAACCCCAGAAAACAGTACAGAGACAGAAGGGAAGAAATTAATCAATTAAAAAGTTGAGACAGACTGTGACAGCAAAAGATGAAAAAGCTCAGTAAGCCAGTTGGGTACCGGTTGCAATGTCACAAGGGAATTCTCACAATTGTTGAGCTCCATGTAGAGAGGCAATGAGTTCAGCTTCAGTGACTTGTACAAATGTGGTGAAGCTTAGTAATTACCATTGCTCAGACAGCAAAGGTGCTACCACCAAAAACATTCAACATTCTGCAAACCCAGCTGCTACCCATCTACATGTTGTAACAAAAATCAAGCTCACACAAGTTAATCTTAACACATTTATAAAACCAATGCATGGTGGAAGACAAGAAAAATCCACAGATACAATACCCTACGACTTAAGATAGATGTCTAAAACAGAAGTGGTTCCAATAGATAGATGTGGATAAACAATATCACAGGGGCAGGAATGTTGCAAGAGAAACAGGAACATTGATGAAAACTATAAAAAATGAGAAATGAGAATCCACAAACAATCTAATCTGTCCTTGAGTGTCCTTCTACTCTAGCATTGTTCTGTCTGAGCCAGATAAGTTAGGAAGCACCACAGCGAGTAAGCAGAAGAGAAGTGAAGAAAGAAAAATCAATAATAAGAGTCTCCACTTGACATCGAAAAAGACTAGGGTTTGTTTGTAGAGGAGGACAGGGAATAAACAGCAAGTACAGAAGTTTTTTTATCTTCAAAACAACTATTAACAATGCAAAAAATTATTTTCTCACCTCAGACTTTTGTTACTGTTACCTTATGTTCACATTTGAACAGCTATTAGAATTCCATGGGAAAACGTTTTTGTGACTGTACTAGGTGACAGATAAAATGAGATTTCTAAATTCCAAGATGTTAAAATACCTTTTCTTCCGATAATGTGAATATGTCTAATAACTGAATGTCCAATCAGCCAGAAATCAGCCATTTTCTGGATGAGGTTATTTACTTAGAAATGTTTAATTAATTCAACTATATTGTAGGTGCCTGAACTGATGGAAATGCAGCCCAAACGTTTTTCAGGAGAATCTTTAACAACATTACATCTGATTTCATTACATGAGAGCACCGGTGGCTAAATTAAAGTTTGATACTTACAAAATCTTTCTAGAATCTCTGGAAGGATAACGATGATTTTCTTATTTTTTTAATTTTCAATATAAATCTGAAAGAAGAATATGAAGAAGAAAAAAAATTGGAAATGTTTGAATTACACAAGCTCTGTGACATTTCTGTCCAAACATTAGGAAGGAAGGGCATGCTTCAGAAATAGATTTTCACACATACTGAGGCATGAAGGCTAAGTGAAAAAATCATTATTTCTAAATAGATTATGAATCTCATTAAAGACTTTATATAGAAGAACTGATCAGTTAGGGAACTAAATCCTACAATAATAATATCTAGTCTAGAGGTTTGGTAAGATTACACACCTAAAAAAGGGAAACAGAAAACATCTATAAACAACCTAGGACAATTACCCATTAATATTCCATCAAGGTTGCTTATTGCCTTCTGAAAATTTACTTTAGGTAGCAGGTAATGAACCCATACACCACACATCCACAAATCTAATTTTGATCATCACCAGGCAGGTAGGTATGTGTCCAGATTGTTGGTCTTCAAGTAGAGACCAAAATGATAGCTTAATTGAAGTCAGAGCTTTTTTAACTGACATCACAAATCTTAGAAAGTTTAGTTATGCATGTTTCCTAAAAACTAAACACCCGGTTGGCTGTTATTGATCTGTTGTCTGTGCATATGTAAGCCACACCAATAATGCGCTATATCATTTCTAAAATTACCAGACATTTTTGAGTCAAAAAGTACATGTCGAACCTCCCCAGTGCCAGTTTCTCAAGATGAAGCCTACATTCAAATCGGTCTCAAAGTAGTTATATTTTCAGCTTCAGGCCGGTGTGGGGTGCCACCAGAGCCGTGATACGGAGAGTGATCTTTTGCTATCGCCAACCATAATATTGGACAGTCAGTTGATCATTACGCCTTGATTAAAAAGTCCTTTGAAGATGTTTTTGTGCATGAAAATACACTGCAAAATGCATGTGTAGTCATTGTTCGAGATTATGATTGTATTTTTAGAGTTTATTTTAGTAGGGGAGTGCCTCTGACAGACAGAGGTCAGTAGCAGTGGGAATCCCAGGAGAGAGCCGTCAAACACTGCCAAGGGCTTGGGGATTTCATCTGTAGTGACTCAAAGTCAATATAAGCTGTTTATGAGGTATGTGGTTAAAAACTGAAAGTGGCAGAATACCAAATGTAATGTTTTTCCAGAAAGTTTTAACATTGTAGCTTAAATGTCATGGTTTGGTGTGGAGGACAGAATATCTAATTTTACCCTACTGTATCCCTACATTAAATGGCTTAAGATAAAAATGTTTATTCATAATCAATTGTTTTGGTATCATTAATATGCATTCACTAAGGACAGGTGAAGTAGTATCTGAAAAGCGGCTTTGATATCTCACAATTACGCTAGTTAGGTGTGCGTTAGGTATTTGTTCATATGTAGGTAAATAAATCCTTAAAACTGTTGGAGATGTTTTGCTTCAGTTGTTTTTAACTTGTTTCTCCTTTTCTGCCCAACAAACTGAAAAACTGTTTTATAATTGCGATTGACGTATAAGGAGTTTATAGGGTACTAACAACATATACGTATAGTAGTAAAATGTTTATTGTGTGAAAATGTTTTTTAATAATGGCCATGAATAAGACAATTTACTACACATCACTTTTGACATGTAAAAAAAACAAACAACTACACATATAAAGGGCTACATGTTCTGATAAGTGGAAGGCATGTCTTTGTTTCTTGGCATTGATTAGTGCTTCAGCTGTGAGGAAAGGACAGCGCAATTTGTCAAAAGTGTTCGTGGAGCTAATCACATGAAAAGAACTGCTACCCGGGCTAATATCAACCCATGAGCAGGACGCCTCATTCATTAGTCTGCATCTGCAGGACAAATCACTTCCATACTCCATAAAAAAGCAACACAGAGGGAAGCAAGATGGGGAAGGAAAAGTGTGGTGCCTCACTCACTGAGATAAACAATAAAAATATTTGACTTGATAAATACAAAGCGATATCCCATTCAACCTTCTATAATTTTTTCCATTCACTTTCTTATGCCATAAATCCTATGCTTTGTAAAATGGCGCTGTTATTCATTCAGCAGAAATCATGTATACCAAACAGTATACATATGAGACAAACTACTTTTGTTTATGGTGTGGATTCATTTGGAGTTTCTTTTTTACTGCTTTGCAAAATGTACGGATCTGCACCTAACATTTCATACCAGGACTATCTGATAATCATTTTAAATAAATTGATGCTGATAAGAAAATTAATTTTAACAGAAGAAAGTTTTACATTACAAAAATTATATTGGTCTTCTCCTCTTCAGATTCACTTTGAAAATGACTCAATTCATCTCAGTTTCATTTATCATCTGCCAGTGTACCATGCAACAGAGATACAGTTACTAAAACTAAAACATCAAGCAAACAAGACTAATTTAGGATAAATGCCATAGATCATCCAAAATAGAGAAAAATTGTGAAATACAAACAAAAAAAGGAAAAATGTTGTATTACTTAACAATATTACACAAATTCAACCCGCCCAGAAACATATAAATACAGAACCACTCTGTACAACCACAAAATTCTAGGATTGTGCAGTACCACATATGCAGATCTGATATTAAGAAGTTTTGATTTCAGGCATTTAAATAAAAGTTACATATCATCCCAGTCCTTCCACTGGCTACCTGTATCTCAGGGAATAGACTTTAAAATATTTCTATTAGCTTATGAATTATGAAATGGCTTAGCACCAAAATACATTACAGATATAAATACGTAAGCTTCCTTAGGAAGTACAGTCTGCTCTGTCTCTTGTAGACGGCTTCACAGTTGCATCTCCAGTCTAGTTAGTTGTCCAGGTGAACACCAAGGTATTTATACTCCTTCACCATATCCACTTAATCTCCCATGATGTTAAAAGGATTAACCTTGCTCCTGTTTCCTCTGAAATCTATAATCGTCTCTGTTGTTTTCTTGACATTCAGGAATAGATGATTGCTTCTACACTATCTCACAAAGCTGTTCACCAGCTCCCTGTACTCAGCTTGTCCATCTTTGATGCACCCAATGACTGCGATGTCATCCAAGTATTTCTGTAGATGGGAGAACTCTGTCTTTTACTAGAAGTCAGAGGTGTGCAGAATAAAAACAAATGATGAGAGCATTGTCCCCTGTGGTGCTCCTGTACTGCTAACCACTTGATTAGACAGCTGACATTTCAGTCTCACATACAGTTGTTTGTTTGTCGGTAGCCTTTGATCCAGACAATTGCACCATTTGGCCCTTTGATTACCATCTGCTGGTAAGGTGGGTGAAGTGGTTCAGTCAAGGAAACAAAAACTGAGAAAGACAAAGAAGGGAATTTAACCACACAAACATCAGCTCCACCAAGTCCTAAATCAAGTGTAAAAGCCCATATGTTTAGACCTTCCTTTGACTTTGCTATTAAAAATGATAACTGAAACATGATCAGTCTATGTTTGTGGCCTATCTTTTTTTTAAAACCTCTTTATGATGCCAGTGAAATGTACTTTTCTCCGAGTGGTTTTTATGTTCTACTAGTGCAGCTTTTAAAAATTTTCTTCCAAAAATACCCATATACCCATATATATATTTCCAGAATTATCATCATTATTATCATTTTCCTAATGCAACTAAAATCATCACCATGGCATGACACTACCACCTCTTGCAACTCTTCCATAAAGGATCAAATTAATACAAGAGCAGCAAACACAACTTAACTGCCATGACTAAGAGCTGTTCTCTCAGATGATTGTAAATACTCTTGAGATATCAAAAAAGGATGAAAATAGATGAGAGAAGAGAAGAAGTCTACAAAACCTGTTTGCTAATTCCCCAGCAATTTTAATGTCTACAACACCCTAGCCACTGGTTCCATTTCATTCTCCTTCTTTTTACAATTATTATTTGTTAAACACACATAATTTTACACCCCCTCAATCACGAATCTTCTCAACTTCTCTATTGTTATAATTAGCGCTTATGGCTGCTTCCTTGCTTGTTGCTCTTACTGCCGAGGTGGTCAATTTGGGTGGATAATAATGTTTTAGTAGGTTGACAGTTATACGTTTTTTTTTTTTCAAATTTAAGTACTCTAAGGGTTATGAAGACTTCTGCAAGGCTCTGTGTTTGTGTACGTGTCACACCTGTCACACAATAAATGATGTTCAAATGGATTCAAAAAGTAAAAAAAGACAACAAATTATTCATGTCCACTCCACCATATCAAATCAAAGGTTGATTGATCAAAACAATTCTGCAAATTTATTTGATCCACAAAATTATGAGCCTTTTTTCTTTAAATTTAGCCAAGGGATAATGTGTAATGCTATGTTTCTCTGATGAAATGAAAGACTGCAGTGGCCAATTAACTCATTAACATTCGAAATAGAATCAGCAAGCCCATCTGGTAAGAAACAAGCAAAGAGTGAAACCCATAACTGAACAGTCAATAAGCTTTCATTACAATGATGTCTGACCAGCTGTAAATCAATGGGGCAGGGGCTTCTTGTGTGCACATCCAGATATAGGCTGCTAAAGATAAGATGCGCTGACTTCTTACCGTCTCTCCTAGCTGCAGGGGATTCTGCTCCTCTGTTCTCTCTCAGGCTTTGAAGCTCTAATGCCTCTGATCTGTCAAATATCTCCTGTCTCACATGCTGTCCGATGCAAGCCTACTCACAAGAAAGATGATGTGACAACACTGCAGCTAACACAGGGTGGTAAAGGTAGCTATCGGCCTCTTTTTATGAACTAATGCTGATTCATTAACAACTTTGTTCAAATATGACACTTGGAAGCTGGAAGCTGTGCAAGATTACTCATCTACAGCCATCCAAAGCATTCACAAAACAACAGAAATCATATGTTACACAGTTGGGTGTGTTGGTGTTTTTCAACTTTTTTATTACCTCTTGAAACCATTACTAGGCCATTCATTTCTTCAACGAATGAAGGGGACTGCCATAAGTGAGAAGCAAAGCATAACCAGAGGAAGAGTTCACTTGAACAATGGGATGGAGATCTAGGTTAAAGGGTGCTGATCGATCAGAAGTATTTGACAAATGCACCCTGTGTAGTTACCCAAATAATAAATTTTTGCTATATTGCCTTTTCTTTATTCAACGCCTTCCTCCTAACCCCCTTCCTCACCACAACCTAAGGGTGTCTGCCTGGGAGGCATGTCAGCATGCATCTCCCTACAGTCTGACTCTTTGCCACTGTGGCAAATCAATTCTTAATAAACCATCTGAAGGCTTCCTCTGCTATACCTTCCATTTCCCCTCCTCAAAGCTGTAGGGCAAATTAGCCTGCCAAGTAAATGATAGCCAGCAAGCAGCAGAAGAAAAAACGACGGGGGGGCAGCCCAGTACTTACAATTAAATTAACAAATCACTGTTCTTAATTAATCAGGGAAATACCAGGAGAACTGTTGATTCGAGACGTGACTGACATGGCTACAGACCTGCCTGCATCTGCTTAAGGTAGCCTTGTTGGAGTGGATAAGTGAAAGAATGAGAGGAAAGCAGATGGAAGCTTAATAAAAAACTTTCCACAGAGCCCCCTGAGCAAAATAGTAAAGCTGTTACTTTGCAACCCCCCCACAATACATTTCTTTGGTTTTCTCTTCAACTGTCTTATTCAATATGTCTTTTCACACTCTCTTGCTATCTCCACAACCCTCTTTACCTATTTACCTTACATGCATTTCCTAATGACGTTTGGCATTGAAATTTGGATTACAACATTGCTTTGTTATGCTTTCATTTAACTGCTTAGGGTAATCACCCGTTCCTGACCACAGGCTTGGCTCCTCCCTCAAGGAGCATCTTAATATGCAAGTCCATGTTCGAGTGAATATAAACATATTTAAAACTGTGTGTGACTGTGACTACATTTTTTACAATGCTGAGTTGATGGTGGGGTAACATACAGCTTATTATCTCCCATGCACCAAAGCTTCCAAGATGCAAATGATCAAGAAAGATCGACATTTAGAAACAAACGCTATTAAACACATTCTTTCAATACACATCCAGCTTCATGTCAAAGAGCAGATCCTCATCCCTTTCTACTGAGCAAACATTTTCTTCTCTTAAACTTGCCTGGTCCTTCAGCTCTCATACTCCACTAACATTTCTCCTCCTTCCCATCTCTCACTCCCCACCCCCACCCACACTCCCTTACAAGAGCTCGTTCCCTCTGTGGCCACAGGATTCGCTTTGTTCTGATCATTCTCCGAGGCAGGCAACTTATCTGCTTTCTACATTCTTGCAAGCCCAGAGGAGGAAAATGGGCCCTTTTATTAGCCTCACTCTTTGCCTCCTGCTCTGATCTGCTGAAAAAGACAACAGTCAGATAAGAAGAAGGAGAAGAAAGAAGATCTGGTCAGTGTGCTTTTAAAAGTGCTGTTGGTCCAGGCCCAAGGCTTCAGATGGCTAGCTTGCAAGTCATGGTGTTTTTAAAAAATAGTATGACAATGTTTTCAAAGCTTTAAAGAACATAAACGTGCAGCATGATTTCATAACAATATGCAGATCCAGGCCAAATTTAAAATTTCAACACATAGCTTGACTTTTTCACAGCAATCACCCACTGCTATTCTGTGATTCAACTTTTATGGAGCTATAAACAAAATGACATACTATTTACCATTTACCTAACCCTGCTAGTTTTAGAGAAGGGAAGCTTACAAGACAGCAGTGTCCATTGTTGAATGCAACGCATACAGTATACAACACATATGTTCAGATTTATCTAGACATAGAAAACCAAAATAAGCAGTCGACACAAAGAAACATCAGTCACCAAAAGCGTAAGTGTGAAAGATATTCTGCAACTCACACAAAACCATATTCACCTTAATTGACATTTTTTATAGTTTTTAAAAAAACATGTAAAAACTAAGCAACCCCCCTTTTCCCTGAATTTTGTTTTGTGTCTGAAGCAAAACTATTTCTGTGATAAAAACTGTAAATTCTAATAAAGCTGATTCTAATAAAGATCATACAGAGATTTTTAAACCCTATTTTGGTTAATATTCAAGTAGACTAGATATTAAGTATATATGAAGGCAATGCTGTTGAACCTTAATTGTGGATGTTTGCTGTAGCTTTCTGTACTATAAAAGCAACATCCAAAACTTCACACATAGTGTGATTAAGCTTCAAGCCATGTACTAGGAAGACTGGATCTTTGAGTGCCCAAGAAGAAGTTTGAGATCTACTCACCTCATCCACCTGTAGAATATTAATATCAGGATTTCTTATTTGGATTAAGTTCATTGAATCACAATTACAGATGAGATAAGATCATATCTAACAGTTTTTTTCTTCAATTTCCCTATTGATTTTTCTTTTGTGTTACCAAGCTGGTTTCAAAACTGTTCCTTGAAAAAGATTGGAACACATATGTGAACTTCATGCCAATTTCCCCGCAGGCTTCACTCAGAGCAATCAAGACTCCTTCTTTGAAGTCACTAGTTACCCACCTGGCTTCTGCTTTAATTGCTGTTAGAAATACCTGCATGAAGCCTCAATGAACCTACCTTCTGTAGTAATTAAACACAATCTGGACATTTTCTAAGAGTCGCGGCTTTCATCTTTCTATCACAGTGAAATCATGAAAAGGCCAATCTGGCCAGCCAATAGACTCTGCAGAAAACTACAACTAAAAATACCCCTCTTATTCATGGAACAAAAATGTTCCATTGTGAAAAAAACTGGCACAGCTGCCTCCCCTTCTTCCATTTGTTTTACAAAGTAATTCCCCACACTTTCTGGCAACAGAGGTCCCCAACACTCTGGACCCAATTCATAAGATAGCTCTCTTAATCCCGGCAGGGAGCTCCAAAGAAGGAATCTTGTTTCAAGTCTCCCTGGTACTCAGTCATGGTCCTCAATTGTACAGTTCTGATTTTTGTAACGTCTCCTGCTGGGCGTTTTTTCACAAATGCCCAGCATTAGACTGAGTTTAAGTGGTGTCACACCGAAATGTCATTACTGTGCTTGTAAAAGGTTTCACAGCTGAAAGAAATGCATTATATTGAAATAAAGCATTATAAAGTACTTGCAACGCAGCAAAACTTCAAGTGAAAGTTCTCTTTTTGTAGTCTCCATAAAAAATTATGATAAATACCTTTAGAGATAATTTTTCATAAGCATTACTTGGTTTCACCAAATGCTCTAACTTTTAGCATTTACATTTGGTTTCCATGAAATAGATTTCATTTTCCAACTAAAATCATCTGAAATAAATTTCAAAGAAAGTATAATACCCACTAGGGTCAGACAATATTGGGGAAATGTTTATTTGTAGTGGTCCTTCACATTTTGTAATGCAATAAAGACTAATGTTTTATACACTTTGCTGCTCTAGGATCAGTGTTGGGAGTAAGTAGTAATTTACTTAGTAACTGCTATTTATTTTTAGTAAAGGTGGAATCTAACCAATTACTTTTTACATATTGATAGTGTCACTATCTTATTTCTAATCTAACATGGTGCATTACTTCAACTCAATTAATCACAGTGACTTTTTATTAAAAAAAAAATGTCTCTCTGCTGCAGGCCAGAAATCTTTAGTGCACAGATGGAGCAGGAAATGAGATAGAGTCACATTTGACAATGATTGGCTGCAGAGACATAAGGTGGGTGGATGTTCAGCATGTAATGGTTGCTCACACAGACTGGGAGGATTCAATGACATTGTTCCTAAACTGGAAGTGCTTTCTAAAATCATATCCTCCTTTGATTTGTTCATTGTGTCTGGGAATAAAGAGTAGGTTGGTTGTAAGCACCGCTGCTCTAATAAAGCACCTTGCATCATCTAGCCATCAACAACACTGATTGATGACTGAATTCCTTAGTTTATCAATAGAATGCTCGTTACATTTTCACTGCTACTCAGAATTCACCTGCCTAGTATAACAGTGGCCTCCAAACTGTTTTGTCCCGAGGATCGGTTTAATGTCAGACTGACCGGTCTTTAGGGATCTGGTTGCTATGGTAAAGTTAAACCTGCCTTTAAAACAACCCACAACAAAAAACAAAATCCATGAAAACAACCTACTAACTACTCACAATAGGAGGCAATCAGGGGAAACCTGCAATGACATGGTGGGAGTTTATAGCGGGAGGTACCATGTGACCCACAATGTCGTAGTAAAGTAGTAAACCAGTCCTTTTACAAAATAAAATACCACACCTGGTATCCAATGACCCACGGACCGGTACCAGTCCGGGGATCACTGTGGTTATAGGCTTCTGTTATTTTTCACACACTTAAGAGTGGCTCTGGTTATACGAAACTATCTCTATAGTTATGATGCTATAGTTTTAAGCTGTTGGGTGAAATAGGGACCACTTTTTATCCTACTGCTTCAGTATTTATCTATTCTCCCATTATGCAGTATTTGTTAGTTCAACCCCTAAGTTCATGTTCTCTCTGTCTATCTCATCAGTAGATAGTAGCTTTATTTCGTGTGTTTCTGTTTGTCTGTGACACTATCCTGGAGAAAAGTCCTGATTTTCTCCTAGACATTTCTATGGGTTTAGCTATTACTTTGACCAACCATATGCGCTCTATGTCATTCTTTGACAAAAAAACTCTCAAGGCTTGTCTGTTTGTTTGTTTGTTTCTTTCCTAGACAGAGCCACCTGTGGAGCTAATTTACCATTACCTTTTTCTAACATAGAAAATAGTTATGGATCAATGTTTTTATGTTCCCCTTCTATGTCCGTTTCTCTTTCTGCTTGAACCCCCAATCGGCCTCTGCAGAAGGCCACTCACACTAAGCCTGGTTCCGCTGGAGGTTTGTTCCTGTTAAAAGGAAGGTTTTCCTCTCCACTCGCTGCATGCAAGAAAATGACATTAGGAAGATGTTCTGCTTTGAGACGGTATATGTTGCAAATTGGTGCTGTAAATAAACTGAATTAAATTGACATACTGAAAGGCAGTGTTCCTGTTTCTTTGTCTCTTATCTTGAAAAGAATATTTTTTCACCAGTAATGTTATTTTATATTCTGTTAATATGCACAAACATCAAGTTCTAAAACATCTAACTTATAATCACATCTACATACTGTAAACACATTGTAATTGAGTGTATTGGCTTACTTGTCTTACCAAACACATCAAAATGGTGTAGATTAATATACAACGTTTTTAGCTTTGTAATCCTTTTTGCAAAATATTTTTCAATTTATGAATTAATATTTACAATTCCGTATTCAATAACTGCTGTCATAGTTGTATTTAAAGTGCAGGTAACAGCGAAGTTATTCAAATTCAAAGAGTTTGCAGCTCATAGTAAATAACATAATAACATAATAATAATATAGTTAAATAGTAAGTGAGTTAACTGAGCTCGCTTATTTTTTAGGTAAAGTAACTACTGAAGTAACTACTTTACTTTTTTACGTCCAACACTGTGTACTTAGAGATATTTCAAGGACATAGATTACTTAATAACGACTTCAGTCCAAACTTTTATTAACCAGGCTATTACTGAGTAAGATTGCCAGCTAGATCTTACAGGATCAGAAAGAAATTTGAACATTTAGTCGGATGAAGCACGAAGATTTAAAAAAGTGGTATCTGTTTTTTTAGGCTACCATAGAAAGAATTTAAAGAGACTGAATGAAGTAAAGCTAAGTTGTTCTATTCTGTCGTTGCAATTTTTCAACATCTAACTTGCTAAATTTGGAAATGTCAGTACACTTTTGGAAATCTCTAAAGTAAAGTATAGGTCTGCCATATTTGTTTTTTCTTAATGTGGTAACCTACATAATTCTAGCAAACCATATCGAATCAGCGTAAGATAAAAATCAATTATTAAAACAAGCCTCTGTAATTATGAATACTTTTTTTAATATAGCTTAAACCTCATTTTATGGTGAATACACTACTTTCCACTTATTAGAAAACCTTTCACCTATAAGCATTAAAAAGTGAATTTAACAGCTGGGTATCATACCAACAGCACAATGCATGTAATTCATTTTAGTCTTGCTATATGATTAGATTAATCTAAATATATATTTTT
>JAUZNJ010030269.1:0-14883 GCA_034780135.1 Jordanella pulchra
AACTGTCTTTGTGAAGTGCCTTGAGATGACATGTGTTGTGATTTGGCGCTATATAAATAAACTGAATTGAATTGAACTGAATTGAATTGAATTGAACCAAATACAAGCCTGAAAAATTGGATGGGACAGAGTCCGGTTGCCTCCAGTTCAAGACTGTTTTGTGGATAAAATGACTGAGATAGCTGAGAATTTATAGAGCCATAATAATTTAAGAAGTTGCTGCAAAAATCGTTTCTAATCTCTTTGAGCAGTTTTAACACATAGGGTTATTAATACAATGACAAAAAAGGAAAGAAATGAAGTAAAAAGAAAGTAAACAACTAGTTTTTTATGGGCTTTAGGGTTCATGCTCAATTTACCTCTCAGGATTCTTAATTTCCTCTGTGACAAAGTTGAGTGTATCCCAGCCTGAGTAGGAGAACAGAGCTGAGTAGAGAGCCAAAGCTATGGCTCCAGGCTCTGTTGATGACCCCTCAAATGGACTCTCAAAACTATTTATGTTTCCTGCACAATAAGAAGTCAAATATTAAAGAATATCATATTTCCTTTCACTGATGCTTTCTTACTCTTAAGTTTTGCTTACCTGCCACCATTTTCAGGATTCCAACAATGATTATGAGGAAAAGGGCCATGAGTTTTGCATATGTGAAGATGTCCTGGACTAGAGTCCCCCACTTCACATAAGCACAGTTAATGAAGATCAATATACCTGGAGAATACAAGAGGAAACCCTCATAGTCAATATGTTAAACTTTCTATTACAATACAACTATTACAAGTATATTGACATCTCCTAAAACTTAACAAAAATCAGATCTATTAGCTGTTCAAACATTTTTATAGTACATAAAGATGTTGGATTTTAAGGATAGGCCTATTAATGAAACAGCTTTATTATCTTCAGTAGCAGAATAGAAAAGCAGCAGAGTAGTGTCCACAGTAATGTATAAATTCCAGATTACTATTCATATGTAAATTTACCTGTACTTTAGCCACACATTGCACAGCTGTATTAGATTCTACAATCAGCAGAATATTCTCAGCAAAGGTTCTCTAACAAAGGTCCATTGTCTTTTTTTTTAAAAGATTGTTTGTTACTTCTCAGACTCTGAAAATGTGATTTGATCTGGCACAAAATTTAAACATTTTAATTTCTGAGCTCAAAATAAGCCCTTTTCCTGGGGAGATTTTACTCTGCATTAACCCAAGGATGAAAGCCACTTTTACATTTCTGTGGTCATTACAACTCATGAGGTGAGTTGCATAAAATCCCTTTTAGCAGTGAGATGAGTCCTGGAGTTCCTGGATGTGTATTTCACAAGGAGTCCATTTTTTAATCACCAGGTTTGTCTCCAGAGGGTGAGGCAGTGTTTTGCCAATATCATATACAGATTGGAAGTGTGGCTGCTGATCTCAACTGTCAGTCAGTGACAGAAAAACCCGGCAGAGCAGGTGGGCCGGACTGTGTCCCCTCATTCAGTCATAACTACTGTGTTGATCAGCTGTCTCTGGTCATCAGACAACACAAACACCCCACTGGAGATTTGCTATAGGCTAGCCGGCTTCTAAGTAGCACACAGCCTACTTGTGTGATGCCATCTCCTCTCTGGCTTTTGATTGACTCATGTAGAAATTCTCGCCCTGCTGGTGTGTAAAAGGGCATAAATTCATTGATCTGCTTGAAATTAACATACTTCACAGTCTCTTTCTTTGCATTATGATCCTGGGACCAGTTTGCCTTTCAACAATCTTCTTGTCTTTTTCCTAAACTATGCTGCAGCAGGCCCTGTTCCTTTAAGCACTTCTGTTTTCTCCACCTTTTTTCTATTTTTAAGTTGTTTTCTCCAAGCAGCCAATCACAATAACATGCCAGTGGATGAGTGCACATCAATTTCTTTCCCATAAGGAGCTAAAACCTCTCATGGGCAAACCTTGTGCCATCAGAAACTAAATTTAAATGTGTGATGCTGAAATTGTACCCATTTCATTTTAAATTAAATGTTAGTTTAAAAAACTATTTTACCAAACTGAAATTCAATTTCATGCTTTAAGACTTATGTCTCATAAATTTATGTCTTTAAATATTTTGTCGAATTAAAATTTTTTTGTCAATTTCAGTTCAATTTTAGAATAAACAGAACAGTAAGAAAATGATCAATGACTGATATTTTTTATTAGGAAGTAAATCAAGATTTGTTTGTAATTCTTAGATACATGGACATTTTCCGATTTTATTTGCAAAATCTATCTGCTCTCAATAAAAAAGATTGTTTAAAAAATGTTCTGCCTTTTATAAAATTTCCTTTACTACTTCATCCTGCAAAGTAAATGGTTCCTTAGAAAACTTTTTTACAAGGCTGACTGTGCGATCTGATTAATTTGTCCTTGTAAAGTACCTTCAAATAACTTGTGTAGAATTGGCTCTACATAAATAAACTGAAAAAAAACATTTTTTTTTTGCAAATAAACAAATATCTTTAATTGCCAGTAGTGTGGCAGTATGAGTCGGCACCATCGTCAGTCTGAAGTAGATCTCAGGAGGTGTAAGGTTACAAAAACACAAACTCATTTCTTGCTAGACCAACTCATGATTTATGGTGATGTTGCTCTCTCAGCCTTCTGCTTCCGGGGTTCTTCAAAACACAATCTCATATTGTTAAACGCTGTTGCATTCTGAAAGCCAGTTTTTCCAAGAAATTATACAGTGCAGTTACTTTGTCTAGGACTGAGATTAAAGGACAATCTATTAAGACAGCTAATTTATTTGAAGACCAGATGAAGAGTAACTATCCTACGACTTAATGAACTTGAGATTGAGTTCTAAGAAGTTAATAAAAAGGAGAGCAAACCAGTGAAGGGATGACCATATGAATTATTGGAAAGATTTGAAATCAAATCTTTCACAGATAGCAACAACAAATAAGGGGGGCATGGAATCACTAATGTTCACAAAACACGCACCCCAAATGCATCATAATGGAAACCAGCCGTATATGAGGACTGTAAACAACAACATGCACCAGCAGCTTGCTGAAATGAATTTACTTTGCCAGTTACCACAGTGGTGGACTGGGAAACCGATTGTGATATTGTCTCTAAAGGGCCTTGAGATGAAATGTTTTGTCAATTGGCTCTGTATGAATAAACTGAATGGAATTTAATATTTGCCTCACAAACATGATTTTTAAAGCAATTTCTGGCCCTTTCTCTCTTTTCTATCCTCTCTTCTTCTCATTTCCTCTTTACTGCGTGCCTTTAATGACTGAATCAAAAAATATTTTAAAAAGTAAAATCTCCTGTTGGCTAGTCTGCCCCTGAGTAACAGAATAATGCACCCAAGGGTGTTGAATCTTATTGTTGATGTTCTTGTTGACTTCCTGTTGTGGGTGGAGATTTACACAGGTGTGTGCAATCTGCTAATAAAAAGGCCACAGGTTGCTCTGATGAGCACTAATGTTCATTCATGTTTTGTTTTGTTTGTGAGTTTTTTGTTTTTTTTTATCTTGCTAGCAAGTTGAACTCTTGCAGCATTTGCTCATTCCCAAATATATAAGAATATATCTTTTACCATTTTCGCGTCAACAAGTTCTAGAGCAACACAAAACAGATCGGCAAATCAAACTTGACAGTGCAACAGGACTCATGCATAGCTTCTGCTATTACGTCTGTTTTGTCAACATCCACAGTGTCATCTTTGAAAAGAGAAACAGCAAGCATAAAAACCTAAGTTTTGTGGTTACTGAAATTGTAATTTGTTACAATGATTGAAGGATACCTTTCAAGGAACTGTGTCATAGATAACAACAACAGCGATAAACAATGCATTAATGAAAAATATAGCACTGTATCATATTAAATTAACTTGTAGAAGCTAGGCTATAAGCCAGCACAAACATTTTTAAAATAAGCAAAGCATAACTAAATGTATATGTTAACAAAAGAAAAGATATAAAACATAATAAATATATGGCTCAATAGCAACCTTTGAACAACATTTCTGTCTCCCAGCCACAACCCCGCATCAAACCAGCACAATATACTTATCAAATGGAAGCAAATACGGTATATTCAAGTCATGTGCTTCACTTTCCTCTAAAACAAAGTACTTCAGAGATACAAGCAATCTCTGTATCTCTCTGAAAGTAATCTCTGTTGGAGTAGAAATAAACTTTTTTTCCTTGGTCTTTAGCCTCCACAAGTAGCCTTTACGAGCCATCAATCATGGTGCCCGACCAAACTAACAGGGTGCCTTCGGCTGGCTCTGATTGGCTGAAACTAATTTCAATTTTCCCCACCTTGGTCTAGATATGTTCTTCTAGCTCGAACAAGTTGACATATGATTCATCAAAATCAACCATTCTGTTGCAGAGTCATGGCCCTGCAAAACTACACACAGCCAGGTACTGTGAAACTGTGAGGATGCAGGTTTGTGCGTTGGGTGGATGTGTGGTTGAATTTGATGCCCAAAACCTTTGAATTCAACTTTACTCATCACTGTTAGTGATATAGAAACGAAAAATACTATTTTCTACATTCTAAAACTCAGATTGCACAGATGGTGCCAACTGTGCCAAATGGCCACTTTGGAAAACCTCCCATGAACTTTTCGTGATAAAAACCTTTTGGCGGCATTGGTATCGTGGTTAAGCACGCGACCATGTGCGGAGGTCCTCGACGCAATCATCGCTGGTTCGAGTTCTGGCCAGTCGACCTTTGCTGCATGTCTTCCACTCTCTCTACACCTCTTTTCCTGTCTGTCTACTTTCAAAAAATACCACAAAAATAAAGGCCACTAGAGCCTAAAAACTAACTTAAAAAAAAACACCTGCTAAAATATTGTACCTTAGTTTCAAAGAGAGTAAAGGCTTCCAAAGCATTATTTAAGAGAGTTGCTGAAGCTAAGTCTTTTTAGTTTTCAGGTGTAGTTTGAAATTTTGCTATCCAATCTTCATTTACTCTTCCAACACATATACTAATATTTACAGATCTCCCAAAATCTCTCAAGTCTTTTTCTTTAATTTGACAGCATATCTATTCAAATAGACCTAATGGTTGCAGAGATACACTCATTTTAATTGAAGCATGTAATTTTGATAATAAGATTTAAAACCAAAGTTTGGTAGGCCGGCACTCAGTTTTGCTTCGTCCAATCAGCTTGGAAGGTACTGCTGAATGTCCGTCTTTTACCTAAACAGTTTTGATGGGAGCGGTCCAAGATTAAACGTATACAGAACTTAACCTTAGTGCTGCACATTAATCTGTCTTGCCAGGTTAAAGTTCTTAGGGCAAGAAACTTTCATTTTTCATTTTCTTGGGAGAGGGAGTAGTTCAGACCCAAGTCTGGGAAAAGAAGAAAAAAAAAATCACAGTCTCAATCAAACCTTCCCACCCATGTACCCCCACTCATACCACACAGCCCACCCAACGGTGCCCTTGACCCCTGCCCCCCCAGACAATGCCCTACATGGATGTACGTTGTGAAAATGTTGTAGCTGGAAGTGTCTAAAGTGCAAAAAAAAATTGGGGTGGGGGACGTCATCAGAAGGTGAGGCCCTCCAATAACGACCCCCTCCCCAAAAACCTACAAGTGTGATGGAGCAGGCTGAGGGAGGAAACCAGGGATGGGGAGCTACGGACTGGGGCACTGCTGCACTCCCAGCTCTCCCGCTGACTCCAATAGGCACCCCCGTTCCCCGAGAGCTCCCCCAGAGAGGAGGGCCCCACCAGTCGAACCACCATAGCCCGGGGGCAAGGGACTGGCAGCAAGGCCCACAGGCCAGCCGGCCACCGGGGCCGACACCGCCCTCCCCCATCCTGACCATCCCAAAAAAAAGGAAGAAAGCAGAACCCCCAACCTGGACGAAGTCCTCACCAGGGGACAGCATGGAACAGCACCAAGACAGGGAGCCAGACCCCAAGCCCTTCTAATATCCGCATCACTCCACCAACCCCCCAACCCCCAAGCGGAGATGTGATCCCTCCCCACATTAACATTCAAACAACTCACCACACATCCGACGAAAGACATCCAGGCCGTGATCCTTCCCACTCCCCCCCCCCCACTAGCAGAGTGCAAATCCCTGAAGGCGTAAGTGTCTGCCATAAGGTGCTTGTGTCCGTGCCCCCCCTCTAGCTCAACAGGCCCCCCAGCACACCAGAGGCCCCGGCAGGACAGCCGGGCGTACAGCGGCCCAGAATAATTTAGACAGTAGTTTTGGGGGATTTAAGTCTAAGAATTCTGATATATTAGTTGGAATTTGTAAACCTCCATAAATATGCTTAAATTTATTTCTAATTATAGATTTAATTTGTTCCTATTCTACAAATTTATTTTTGTTAATGCCATTTTGTAAATTTAATCTAGCAAACGTGATAAATTCTGTACCTTCAAATAAATGATCCAGATATGCAATACCTTCTTCTTCCAGTACAGAAACTTTATCATACTATTATTTTATTTATCATAGTCTTTCTTACCATTACATGTAAATATGCTTTTATGGCACAAGTAGCTTAACTTTGAAAGTAGACAGATGGAAAGGAGTAAAGACAGCAAATGTCTGTGGGTTAGGAATGAGACCTGGGTCAGCTGCATCAATGACTAAAATCAATGTATAAAGGTCTAACAGTACGTTCACACATAATGATGGTTTTTCAGGGGGCTAAATTTCACCTTGTTGGCTGATGTCTATAAGTCTTGCCTCAGCTTTTCCAAAGGATAATTGACATTAAAGGTCTTTATCTATATGTTGGTTGGCAAAGTGTAATGATGCTGTTTTATGTTGCTTTTAGAGTAATGGTTTCCTTTTCACTGGATGAATCTGACACACTCTTTTAAGTTATGCTCTGATGTTAATGCACACACTTCACATCTAAAGATGTTCATCTCTGGGACACAGAACCCCATGAGAAGTTTGATGACTGGACTATTTCATTTTACCAACATGTTGCTACTGAATAAGCATTTTAATGTTTTAGTGAGATGTTTAAGATTACTGACTTGAATCTGACAGAATCTGATTTGTATTATGGTAGCAAGACCTTCCAAACTGAAAGACTTGGAGGAAAATGGTCAAAAACATCCACAGAGACAGACACAAAAGGCTTATGGTAATTCAAGCTGGTTTTAAATGCTCTGAATACAATAAAAACTTTTCTTTTAATCATTAAGAAAAGTAAAGATAAATGTTTGACAGATGTTTTCTTTCTTCTAATAAAACAGATGATCTCATTACTCCTCTTGTACCTTTAATGTTTATCTTTATTAATGTTGTAACTTTTGCATTTAAATTGCATCCTCTTACTGCTATAAACCCTGCTTTTGCCTCAAATGTAAGTGCGGGAGAAACAAATAAGTGTTTGATCCATCCATTGTCTTTACACCCTTGTCCCTAATGGGGTAGGGAGTGTTGCTGGTGCCGATCTCCAGCTGCGTTTCAGGCAAGAGGCGGGGTACACCCTGGGCAGGTCGCCAGTCTGTCGCAGGGCAACATAGAGACACACAGGACAAACAACCATGCACACACACACACACCTAGGGAGAATTTAGGGAGATCAATTGACCTAACAGTCATGTTTTTGGACTGTGGGAGGAAGCCAGAGAACCCGGAGAGAACCCACGCATGCACAGGGAGAACATGCAAACTCCATGCAGAAAGACCCCGGACAGGGAATTGAACCCAGGACCTTCTTGCTGCAAGGCAACAGCTCTACCAGCTGTGCCACCGTACAGCCAAAGTGTTTGTTCATAAAGCAATAAAAAAAAGTTAAACACCAACTTGTCGTACCTTCTAAACACACATTTAGTTCAAGGTGCAGCTGATTTTCATCTTTTATATTCTAATACAATGCCTTAATGGTGCCCCTTTTCATGCAGACTATATAAAAAAAAACAATTCCAGTTTTATATCTCCAAACTACATGCATACACACATTCAGACAGAACTGGTGCTTACAGAGACAGGCTGCTGCAAGGAGTCGTACTGCATTGTACGGTGGCTGGCAGGTTGGATAGAAAGCCTCAACCAAATAGAAAGCAAATGTCAGTGAGATTGCAGCTTGGCTGGCTGGCTCGATCAACAGAATAGATGTCCACAAACGGATAAAAGCCAGGAAGCCCCCAAAAGACTCCAAGATGTAGGCATAGCTGGCTCCAGATTTGGGGATGGTGGTACCAAGCTCTGCATAGCAAAGAGCTCCGAACACAGAGAACATGCCTCCAAGAGCCCAGATCAGCAGGGAGAGTCCAAAGGAGCCACTATACATCAGGACACCCTTTGGTGAGACAAAGATCCCAGAGCCTATCATATTGCCCACTATGAGGCATATCCCATTGATGAGGGAAATCTCCCTCTTCATCTGCATCTTCTCCCTCTGTCCAGCATATGGAGTTTTAAGGTCATCCTCAGAACCAGCTGGAGAACTTGGACATATTGTCTGTGACATTACCCCAATAGTTTGCCTTAAGTCCCCCATCGGTACTGTAGTCCTGAGGGAGGTAAAGTACAGACAATTAGATGCCTCATTCAAGTTAACTAATTAAAAACTGTAATTTTCAAACATCAAATCCAAATCTAGTAAAAACAAACAGAGTAAATATGAAATAATTCCTAAACTTTGGACTCCAAAGAAAGCACAACAAGTCAGCCCACCTTGTTTATGAGATCCAAAAGTCTACTTCTCTCTCCTGGGTCAGTACAACCTCTCTGAGTTTCCACTTTGGCACCAGGGAAATAACATCTGAGAGGGAGTGAGGGTCAGGCAATGTTGCAATGTCTGCAAGCGGGGACAAACACAGCCGGTGTTTTCCAAGCACGGGCAAAGCACTCCCCTCCACCTAACCCCATCCCAGATTCTATTTTCAGAGACATGCAGCCCCCCTTCCTGCCTTCATGGGGCCTTTCATAAAACACCAGGAGTAGCCAAGCTGCTTCTGAGCCGATAAAGAGCACAGACAATGATCCACTTGGTACCACGTACTGGTTTCAGAGGTTGACCTTTAAAAATACCCTACACTCTAATTAAGTATAGCTTTAGAAATCCAAATAAAAACTAAAGAAGCCAGATCAGTTCAACCTTAAGTATCATAAAAACCCTGAAACATTTTTCATAATAAAAATAAAAATACATTTAATCTATAGGCACCTGCAAACTCAATGTCACCCTACATGGGTTAAAAACAATGCAACAAAAGCAATTCTAACAAAGTGATTATAAAACACATGTCATGATTCCAGCCCTTGAGCTCTGCCTTGGCTGTGCTGATGGCCCATTGCCCTCACCTGCACTGTGCTGCTCCCTATTTAAACAGCTGCTCGTAACCAGCTCAGTGTGAGACCGTCTGTTACCTCTGTCACAGTCAAGCCCTATTGTCTCATGTTCCAAAGAGTTTTCTGGTTTCTGATCCTGCTTGTTTTTTTTACCACCGATTTTTGCCTGATCCTTCTGCTGTTGGAAGTTCTGTTGCCGAACCCTGCCCGTCTCTGACCCTGCCTTCTGCCTTCTGATTGTTGGATTTTCACTGCCTGAGAGCCTCCTGTGCATGACACTGGACTGTTTCACGACTCAGCGTCTGGTTGGTGGCTTTTGTCCCCTGAAACCACCCCAGACATCCCCTTGTCCATTCACCCTACCTACCCCTGGCTAGACTCTTGACACCTGTGGATCCCCCTTCACCCACCCACCACCAGTGAGACCTCACTACTGCTCCATTACTTTTGTAATAAAACGTTTGTTTAACCATCCTCTTCTGTGGCTGCAGAAGCCCCCCATGGTGGTGAGATGGACAGGTAGGACAGTAACGTGGATAGAGTTGGAGTTGTTTTGCATCACTTCCTTTTTTGTTGTTCTAGCACTGTGGCGCTGTTCAGGGTCTCTGTTTAAGCTCAATTCTCTTTTCTTTAATATGTCGCCATTACTGTGTCCAAGAGTATGTTTAAACACATTTTCTCTACAGCTGTACCTTTCTTGTTCATGTAGTTTTTATTTGTGGTACTAAGGGGTAGCTAGGCTACGCTAGTGATAGCTTAGCACTACTATGGCTTCTGTCTCTGTTCCCCCTGACTCTTTTCTGAGTCTTTCTAAATCGCCCCCTCCTCTTTAATGGTCTCTGTGTCATATGTTCTGTCTCCTTTAGTGATTATGGTACATGTAACGTGTATTTTTCTAGCAAGAGAGTTAGAGCTAAAGTCCTGGCTTCTAACTGTTGAATATCAAGGAATTAGTCTAACAGTTTGGAGCCACCGAGACCAGGAAAACGATTGATTAGTGGTCCTCCAACAGCTCCTGAACAGGGAGCAAATGACAGTGGCTGGGTGACGAGACGTAGAAAGCACAGTCCTAGATCTGGTAGCTGGCTCGAAGTAAGGTTTGGTTTGCTCTCAGAGAAAGGTTTGACATATTAAAAAAAACTTGGTTTAGAATAATCTAGTCCTGGTTTAAAGTGTCTAGGTGTTGCTGAACCAGTTCTGGTGTAAAATACATAATAAAATGTGCTGAAATCGCACTGCAGTTTCACAAATCAGAGAAAGGTTTGACATATCACAAACTTGGTTTTAAATATTCAATTGTCAGTTTAGAGTAATCTAGGCCTGGTTTGAAATGCTAAAAAGTTGCTTAAATCGTACTTTCTAACAGTTTCTCAAATCAGACAAGGCTTTGACATATAAACTTCATTTTAAAAATTCAGCTATCAGTGTTGTCGCTTGCAGCAGATTAACCCTTTGCAGGATGCTCGTCCTCCCTTATCTTACTTAGGGCAAACGCCCAATTTACCGACCTGGGTTCTTGGACTTACACACCTATTGAGTATTACTGCAGATAGTCCTCTGTGATGTCCTCTATGGGTCGGTCGAGCAGGAATTGTTGACCACCTAATCATCTCTTTCTCAGACCCACACCCTTTTTCAGCTGGCGAGTCAGCAGCATTAGCAGTCCGGATGTCACCCTTCGTCGCCCGCCTCTCTGATTCACGACTGCTCCCTGTTCTCATGCGATAGCACTTGGAAGTTTGTCAATTGATTTTAGTAACTAGGAACTACTTACCAGGGTGTTTTATCTAATTGGTAAAAGAAATCCCATAAAACCTCCTCTCTATTCTGAGAACTCACACCTACTAATTTTTACACCATTGGAAAATCCATAACAACAAAGTGACTCAAAAATTCAAGGTCCACATTCCAACCTGAATTTTAAGATGCTTTATTAAAAACTTTGTTTGCAGGGGATAAGCAGCATTAGTAATAATATGAAAACCAATCAACAATCAATCATAAAGGCTCTATAACTACATTAACTAAATGCTGAAGGATAGGCTCACCAATCTGTTAAGGGAAAAGCAGACAACTGAAGACAGAGAAGACAAAACGTCCCTGGCACTGAACAAATGGATGAAAACGTTCTCCTTTTCTTGATGTCTGAAGTTGATAATCACTGTCGAAGATGGGGCCCAAAGCTCACATTTGAATTTAAATCCAAAGGAAATATAGAATTAAAACCAATTTAAAATCCATCACCCCAACTAACATTCATCCGGAGTTGTGTGTAGTAATCCGGTAGTGATGAGATGCAGGTCAAGGCTGGTGGTGGAGTTGCAGTCACCTTTTCTCCACCATCACCATCTGACAAGGGTGTGGCCGGGGCTGTGGCAAGGATCCGGATTCTGTTTCTGGCGTTGAGAGTTCGGGGTCCAACACAACAGCACCTAGACACTTTAAACCAGGAACATACTGAAATATTTAAAACCACCTTTTTCATATGTAAAAACCGTTCTCTGATTTGTGAAACTACAGTAAAGTTATATTTCAAAACATTTTTAGCATTTTTTTTACACCAGAACTGGTTCAGCTGCAAAACAACACATAGACACTTTAAACCAGGACCAAACTGAAGGCTAAATGTTTCAGACTAAGTTAATGATATGTGAACCTTTCGATGATTTGTGAAACTGCGTGAAAGTATGGTTTCAGAAACTTTTTAGCATGTGTTTTACACCAGAACTGTTTCAGCTGCAACACAAACTCACCTAGATACTTTAAACCAGGACTAGATTATTATACACTGACAGCAGAATATTTAAAATTAAGTTTGTCATATGTTAAACCTTTCTCTGATATGTGAAACTGCAGTAAATATGATTTCAGCACATTTTTAGCATGTATTTTACACCAGAAGAGGTTCAGTTGCTACACAATAACACCTTCACAAGAGCTGGAGATTTAATACATCACTGCTTAAAGATGAAGAATTTCTTAAATTTTTCAAGGAAGAGTGGGCATCATACTTGGAGTGCAATGATTTACCAGGAATATCAGCATCTTTACTATGGGAAGCAGGGAAAGCATTAATGAGAGGTAAAATAATTTCCTTCTCATCTCATAAAAAAAAAAAAGTTAGAACAAAAAATATCCAGGAACTAGAAAACCAAATTAAGTTAAAATTACTCTTCCAAAATGATCAGAGAGTCAAAGAATGACCCTGGACTCACCCCTGTCAACAGTTGAAGTACAGGAACTATTAAAAAGCATGCCAAATAATAAAGCGCCAGGTCCAGATGGATTCCCTACTGAATTCTATAAAGAGTTCTGGAACATTCTGGCCCCAATGTTGCACAGAATGTTGCAGGAAACTCTAGACAATGACAAATTTCCAGCTACAATCAGTCGAACCAATGTGGTTAAAGGTATAAAAGGCATGAAAGGAGAGCATAAAGTTAGTCTTTACGCAGATGATGTATTACTTTATCTCCAGCACTCAAACAATTGCCACTCTCAAATAATTAGATTACTAGAATCTTTCTCAAAAGTTTCAGATTACTCTATAAACTGGACCTTTCTCTGATTTGTGAAACTGCAGTAAAGTTCAATTTCATCACCTTTTTAGCATGTATTTTACACCAGAATTGGTTCAGCTGCAATACAACAACACCTAGACACTTTAAACCAGGACCACACTGAAAGCTGAATATTTAAAAGAAAGTTTGTCATATGTGAAATCTTTCTCTGATTAGTGAAACTGCAGTATTTTTTAGCATGTATTTGACACGACTGGCTCAGCTGCAACACAACAACACCTAGACACTTTAAACTAGGACTAGATTATTCCACACTGAGAGCGGATTATATAAAACCAAGTTTATGATATGTCAAATCCTTGTCTGATTTGAGAAACTCCAGTAAATAACGATTTCAGCCACATTTTAGAATGTATTTTGCACCACAATTTATTCAGCTACAACACAACACCTAGACACTTTAAACCAGGACCAGATTATTCCACACTGAAAGCTGGATTTTTAAAACCAAGTTTGTGATATGTCAAACATTTCTTTGATTTGCGAAACTGCAGTAAAGTACCATTTCAGCACCTTTTTTTGCATGTATTTTAGACCAGAACTGGTTCAGATGCAACACAACAACACCTAGACACTTTAAACAAGGACTGGATTATTTTACACTGACTGCTGAATATTTAAAACCAAGTTTTTCATCTGTCAAACACTTGCCTGATTTGAGAAACTGCAGTAAAGTATGATTTCTAGCACATTTTGAGCATGTATTTTACACCAGAGATGATTCAGCTGTCAACACAGTGATAACTGAACATTTAAAACAAAGTTTATAATATGTCAAACCCTTGTCTAATTTGTGAAATTGCAGTTACGTAGGTTTTCAGCACCTTTTTAACATGTAGTGGACACCAGGACTGGTTCAGCTGCAACACAACACCTAGACACTTTAAACCAGGACTAGATTATTCTACACTGACTGTGGATTATGTAAAACCAAGTTTATGATATGTCAAACCCTTGCTTGATTTGAGAAACTGCAGTAAAGTACAATTTCATCAACTTTTTAGCATGAATTTTAAAGCAGAAGTAGTTCAGCTGCAAAACAACAACACCTAGACACACTAAACCAGGACCATCCTGAAAGGTGAATATCTAAAACCAAGTTTTTCATATGAGAAACCTTTCTCTGATTTGTGAAAGTGCAATATTTCAACACTTATGTAAAACCCTTGTCTGATTTCTGAAACTGCAGTAAAGTGCAATGTCATCAGCTTTTTGGCAAAACAACAACATCTAGACACTTTAAACCAGGACCAAACTGAAAGCTAAATATTATAAACTAAGTTAATGATAATTTAACCTTTCGATGATTTGTGAAACTGTTGTAAAGGATGATTTCAGCATCTCTTAAGCATGTATGTTGCACCCCAACTGGACTAGCTGCAACACAAGAACACCTAGACAATTTAAATTAGGACCAGATTATTCCACACTGAAAGCTGGATATTTAAACCCAAGTTTGTGATATGTCAAGCATTTGTTTGATTTGTGAAACTGCAGTAAAGTACCATTTCAGCACCTTTTTTGCATGTATTTTACACCAGAACTGGTTCAGCTGCAACACAACAACACCTAGAACACTTTCAACCAGGACTAGATTATTCTACATTGATAGCAGGATATTTAAAACAAATTGTGCCAAAAAGAGCCCAAAAGATTTTGCTTTCACAAATTGGGTAGTAGGGCTATCGCCAAATCTGGATTTTAGGCTCACTTACTGGATCATTTGATAATCCCGGGACCAACCACCAGTGTCGCCAGGTCTTTGGTCCCGGTAATGTTGAATGTGATTGTTATGTGTGATTTGGTGGGACGGTGTGATTGAGACTAGGGGCTTTTTTTGTTTTTTTGTTTTTTTCTCCAGGTTGGAGTCTAAAGTAAAGTATGATTTCAGCAACCTTTTTTGCTTCCTGCTGCTGACCTGCTCTATGGAGATTTCAGGTTCCAACAGGACTTGGTGCCTGCACACAGCGCAAAATCTACCCGTGCCTGGTTTACGGACCATGGTATTTCTGTTCTAAATTGGCCAGCCAACT